>NLAO01001850.1:0-14027 GCA_002370835.1 Metschnikowia continentalis | reverse complement strand
ACTATACCACTACTATACCACTACTATACCACTACTATACCACTACTATACCACTACTATACCACTACTATACCACTACTATACCACTAATGTTAGATCCGGCATAGACAGGACCCTGTCTATGAAGGTATTATGAAGCCTCTCAGTCCGGTTGTTACAATGGACATTGCAAACGCTGTATCACGACCATCGGTTATCGTTGTATGAAGTACTATGATGGTCCTTTCGAATATTCTGGAACAATCATTACCATTGTTCTGGTGAAGAGTTTTTCGATGCCACGTTTCTCTCAAAGTATATAAGCCACTCCGGTTCCTCTTCTTGAGGAACCAGCAACGAGTACAAGATTAGGTTAAGACACGTTATAAAGAACATAACAACTAATATACCACTAATATACCACTACTTTACCACTACTTTACCAATACTTTACCACTACTTTACCACTACTTTACCACTACTTTACCACTACTTTACCACTACTTTACCACTACTACAATCAGTACCACTACTACAACCAGTACCACTGCTATACCACTAATATAGCACTTCTATTACTACCACTACTACAATCAGTACCACTACTACAATCAGTACCACTACTATTACTACTACTACTACTACAATCAGTACCACTAGTAGACTAAGACTAAGACTAAAATCACTATACAGTGGTTTTCAAAACTATTCAAACCAGCGCAGCAAAATGTTTCGAAGCAAGAAAACAGAATGGTTCAAATCAGTGCAGCAAAACGATTCAAACCAATAATTCAAAAAGATGTTTGGTACACCCCTAACAAGTTGTTGTATACAGGATAACAAGGAAACCAGTTCAGTTCAGTTCAGTTCCGTCCGTTTTTCACCCTTGATTAGTACTACAAGACTTCTGTCCCAAATGTAGTACATATGAGTCAATCCTCCAGATTTATGATTTCAGATTTAAGATTTCAGATTATTGAATTCTAATGAAAGTTGGTGTGAAACATTACACCATTTGGTTTGAATGATTGTGCGAAGGGGTACGAAATTTTTTGAATTATTGGTTTGTTTAATTTTGCTAGTGTGGTTTGAATCGTTTTGCCACAATGGTTTGAATGGTTTTGAAAAACACTGTATTAAGGGTGAGACTACTACTAGAGTGAGACTAATATTCCCGGTACTACTACTACTTCTACTACACCATTGCACTACTACCACTACCATTGCACCACTAGTAGACTAAGACTGCTACTATTATATTAAAAGTCAGACTAATACTACTACTGTACTAAGAATCAGACTAGTACTACTAGAATGAGACTACTACTAGAATGAGACTACTACTAGAATGTGACTACTACTAGAATGAGACTACTATTACCACTATTACAACCACTACCACAGACCTTTACCATTGTACTACCACTACCACAGACCTTTACCATTGTACTACCACTACCACACACTGTTGCGGGTACTTATTGATAGTGTCAAAATGCTTGTCACACAGGTCAATTCAGTCATAATACTCTTCAGCATAAAGAGTGTTATTTCTACCCAATTGAATAGCGCTTTCGTAAATGCACCGCTTAGGTAGGGGCAGAAGCTCCAGGAAAGTTTTTGTGCAAACTTAAACCTTTGTTGGCAATGACATGCTTGTGCAATTGCAATTTCTTTTCGTAGCCAGAAGACTTACCCTCGTATGCAGAGATGATTTCCTCAGCTAAACGCACAGAGAAATCCGACGACTTCTTTTTCTTGGCTCCTTCCGAGATCCAAAGAATAGTAGACTAAGACTAAGACCACTATATTAAGGGTGACACTACGACAACTCTATACTACCATACCAAGAAACTATAGTGTCGGTACTACTTCTACTACCACTATCATTGGACCATCAATACTAGACTAAGACTAAGATAAACCCGTACACCTCTAAGATTACTACTACTAGAGTAAGATTACTACTACTAGAGTAAGATTACTACTACTAGAGTGAGATTACTATTACTAGAGTGAGACTACTACTAGAGTGAGATTACTACTACTAGAGTAAGATTACTACTACTAGAGTGAGATTATTACTGCTACTAGAGTGAGATTATTACTGCTACTAGAATTGAGACTACTACTATATTAAGAAAGAGGCCACTACCACTACCATTGCACCACTACTAATATATTAAGACTGTTACTGCTACCAGAGTGTGACTACTACTACTATTAGTGTGAGACTACTACTACTACCAGAGTGAGACTACTACTACTATCATAATCAGGTTTAATGAGTACTAGTAGTACTTGTAGATAATAGTAATAGGGTATTAGAGAGAGTAGTATTAGAACTATAGAGAGTGTATATTAAATTAGAATAAGGTACGTGATGGTCCAAGATCCGGGCCCTTCGCTGGTCATCGTGGCTCAGGAATCTGTGGTGAAGCACTTCTTCGATCATGACGATTTTCGGTTTTCTGAGAAAAATTCATGTTCACTGCGAAATACAATCGACTCTTAAAAATCGAGTTTTAATTTCTGTACTTTCAAAGTATGATTGAGAGTTTAATAGAAGTATTGAAATATTTACTAAAAGTAGTAGTATTTTTTTCTGGTTAAATGAATACGAAATGGTACTTTTATTAAATATTCCTGCATATAAATATATGTTATGTTGAGAAACAGTCCAACTTCTTAGCAAACATCAGTACCCCTACACTAATATGGTGAGTTTAATTAATATTGGTGACTTAATTAATATTGGTATATCTACCTAATTACATTTCCGTACTCTTAGATATTGACGTCATTTATTTTGTGATGGGTGTTCACATGACCAAAGTCACGTGAGTGACTATATAATCAATTTCATGTGAGTTACTACGGTGTTAGAGACACAGCAAACGCTTTTCTCAAAGCTCCCTCTAAAGGAGTACAATATTTTTAATCTTTTGACTCAGGAAGTATTTCTCACGAGATGGTTATTCAAGTGGAGGGTGGGAACCTCGGAAAGAGATTGAATAGGTGCAAAAACATCCGTGCACCATGCTACCTCAGTAGAAAAAAGGCCCAACGCAAACGACTTTTTTTTTCTAGGGATTTTGATGAAACTTGGTTTAATGAAATCTTGAAATTCCGGACATCTCAACCATACAACTTTACAAGTAAATTAGTGGTGGGGAAACTTGTAAGGAGGGGAGACAAAAACGGGCGGTGCGAGTTCCGGTCATTCCGAGGGCTATTCACCATTCCCCTCAATAACCCATTCAAACCAATAGGTTCTACTCAAAAATCTAGAGTTTTAATTAGGATCAGTGGACAGACTGTATCCAAGATCAATGGACAGACTGTATCCAAGATCAAGACTCACTAATAAAGAGAAAGATCCACTATTTGAATATCCACCATAGGATTGAAGGAACTTTTGACTAAAAAACAGACCCCGCTTCCTGAATACTGTCTGATCCACCATAGGTAATGACCTACCTGTGAAGGTATAATGAAGTCTCTCTGCCCGATACTAACAATGGCCAGGCCAGGAGAGTACTTCGTACCATGAAGGCTTTTCGATGCCACGTTTCTCTTCAATTGTTATATAAACCGCATTCGCTCCTCTTTCTGAGGAACAATCAACGAAAACGAAAATAGATAACTTAGTACTTAACGTTCAACAAGAATCTAAACACTTCCTACTCTACTACTCTAATTCAAATTTTTACCTATTGGTGACTTGGTTCAACCCTTAATTATTGTGATAACCAGAACAGGTTGAACCGATTTTTAAATCAAAAATCAGATAGATAAATCATGATATAGAGACATGATGTTTAAAAGAGTATTGTTGGATTCTTGTTATTACGTCAGGTACTCTGTTTAGTCTGTTTTTTTTGTTGATGATTCCTCAGAAGAAGGAAACTCAGCTACTTAAGTAGTTGGCGGGGGAGTCAGCGTATCCAGCTACTTGTTAGTTATGTGCTTGGCTCTCCAAACCATGGAGTAAAATTGGACAGAATGCCATACTTATATGATGTATAATTATGAGCACTGATCCTGATATGGTACGCGGTAGCTTGGTCGGAATTGAGGGCAGCAGCCGGAATTGAGGGCAGCAGCCGGAATTGAGGGCAGCAGCCGGAATTGAGGGCAGCAGCCGGAATTGTCCAGTTACAGGACTTCCAAAAATCCACCACACAAACATTTTCGACTCAAGAAAAAAAATTCATTGTAAATTCCGGAATTCTAGGAATCCAATAAACCAAGATTCATCAAAATATCTTGAAAAAAAGGTCGTTTGCGTTGGGCCTTTTTATGCTGAGGTAGCGTGGTGTACGGGTGTTTATTACATCCATTCAATCTCAATTCCGAGGTCGAAGTTGTTGGATATGCAAGATGCGCTAACTAGTGTGTGCAGGCAAGATGTTACATGCAGTACACGGCGCTTACATGAAGCCCAGCATTACAACCGGACCTTGTCGTCAGGAGGAATCAGGTTTGCCCTAGAGACGACGTATTAAGAAGACCGGTACAGGAAGAAGGATACCAGGATGGAAAAGTATATATAGAGGAGAATCCGCTCTTGGTTGAACGGTATCATCATTGACCAGAATACTACACACCATCTAGTATACATTAGTAACTCATCTCAACAANGGTATCATCATTGACCAGAATACTACACACCATCTAGTATACATTAGTAACTCATCTCAACAATTCAAAGGGAAACAACTATGACTACCACTGCCCCATATCTCTTAGAGTTATTAGCCAATAACGATGTAACTGTGCCTGACTATGACACCGTCATCGCTAATTCCCAACAGAAGTCGAGGTCCCCACACTCCATTAAACATGTCGTGAGAAATAGTACGTAATCAGACATGGATACATCTTCCAGATGTGGCTTTACTGAACCCTTCATAGAGTATGGTGGTTGATACAGTTGGATAAATGATCAATATATTCCTTGGTCACCTCTTGAGCCTAATAGGAGACTTTGGGTTATACCTCTATATCTACACTTCCCCAGTGGCTGCTCAAAGGTGAATTTACTAACAAAGGAAGATATTTCCCAAGGAAGATATTTTTCGAAGAAGATATTTGCCAATGGGGGTGCTATTACCTCACTTGTGTTGACCTATTCTGATCTAGTATCTGAACTAGTAGTTGATCTAGGGGTGTATGGGTTTATCTGAAGTAGTAGCTGATCGTCTTTAGTGTATAGTAGCCTTTAGTGTCTTCAATTTATAGTAGTCTTGAGTAAAATCTGCTGGAAAATGACCAAGAGAAAAGACGAAGAGATCAAAAAAGGAGCAAGAGAAGGGGAAAAGGGAAAATTTAAAGAAGAGGATAAGAATTACCAGTCCTAAAAGGAACTGACGATTGAAAGAAAAGGATATCCATTGGCAAGTTCTTGTAGATATACCAAATCAAAAGATCGTACAAGATATAAGGTTCTTTTCGAGACATGCTCTTGAAGTATAGCAAATCTTCTGAATCAAGCCATAAATAACTGAATCAATGGCTGTGGTTGGTTGTGATATGAAGTAAGCCATACTCACATAGAGCACTCTATGGAAATACATGTAGGAAAAACAATTACTATGAGTCTCCTAGTATAGTAGTTAGTTTCCTAGTATAGTAGTTAGTCTCCTAGTATAGTAGTTAATCTCCTAGTATAGTAGTTAGTCTCCTGGTATAGTAGTTAATCTCCTAGTATAGTAGTTAGTTTCCTAGTATAGTAGTTAATCTCCTAGTATAGTAGTTAGTCTCCTGGTATAGTAGTTAATCTCCTAGTAGAGTAGTTAATCTCCTAGTATAGTAGTTAATCTCCTAGTATAGTAGTTAATCTCCTAGTATAGTAGTTAATCTCCTAGTATAGTAGTTAATCTCATAGTAGAGTAGTTAATCTCATAGTATAGTACCTAATTAACACTCTTGAGCAGATCTTAAAGTAGTTAATTAATTACCTGTAATAATAAATTGGGAATAATTATATCTATTTAATCCATGTAATCTAAACTCTGTCCTTATAAAAAACTACCTGATCTAGTACCTGATTGTCTTTAGTGTATAGTAGTAGTCTTCAGTAGTAGTAGTCTTCAGTAGTAGTAGTTTTCAGTAGTACTATACACTAAGTAGTAGTAGTTTTGGTGGTTTTGGTGGTTTGGTGGTTTTGGTGGTTTGGTGGTTTTGGTGGTTTGGTGGTTTTGGTGGTTTGGTGGTTTTGGTGGTTTTGTGGTTTTGGTGGTTTTGGGTTTTGGTAGTACACATATATATATGAAAAATATTCATAGACTACACATCTATAAATTTGGGTCGGAGAAACTTCAAAAAGAAGTGGAAAAACTCCGAGAGAGAGAGAGAGAGCACCGAAATACTTAGAGAAATGAATGTTTGCTCAATGAGTTTTGAGACCTCCGTCTATGATGGTGTGTTAAAAATAAAAAAAAAAAGAAATCAAGCTAAAAGTATTAGATTTTTGAATACATCTAATACTTGAAAAAGTTATGTTCTTTCGTTGATGGATTCCTAAAAAGTGGGAATCCCAGTGATTATATAGCTAACCACTTATCGATCTGAGACGCATTTTTATTGCGCCAAGAACAAGAGCTTGGAATTCTTCTCCCCATCACGTACAACATATTGGAGTAGGTATCGAGATTGTCGAGCCTCATAGGGTCCTCCATAAGGAACTCATCAAAGAGACTTTCGGGCAGTATAGTAGTCCAACATGTAATTATACTTCATAGTAGTATATCAAGTAAATAATACAGTATGGTATTTGTCCAATTTCACTTCATGGTGACTATTGAAAAGCCAAGTATATAGCAACAACTCGTTGACTACGCTTTCCGGAGAAGTGAAGCAAGGGAGTTAAACGCCATTTCACGAGTTAAGGTGAATAAATGAGTCCAAATCATAGGTTAAGGTGAATAAATGAGTCCAAACATAGGTTATGATGAATAAATGAGTAGAAACCCCAGGTCATGAAGAATAAATAAGGCCAAATCATAGGTTATGGTGAATAAATAAGTCCAAATCACAGCTTAAGGTGAATAAATAAGTCCAAATCACAGCTTAAGGTGAATAAATAAGTCCAAATCATAGGTTATGATGAATAAATGAGTAGAAACCCCAGGTCATGAAGAATGGATGAGGCCAAATCATAGGTTATGGTCAATGAATGAGTAGAAACCTCAGGTTATGGTGAATGAATGAGTAGAAATCCCAGGTTATGGTAAATGAATGAGTAGAAACCCCAGGTTATGATGAATAAATGAGTAGAAACCCCAGGTTATGGTGAATGAATGAGTTCAAATCACAGGTTATGGTGAATGAATGAGTAGAAACCCCAGGTTAAGGTGAATAAATGAGTCCAAATCACAGGTTATGGTGAAGGAATGAGTTCAAATCACATGTTGACTTCAATTTTCGTATTCTGGTAAGAAGTTAAATCATAACATATTTCTTGCTGGCGTATTTGTTTAGTGACGGATGTATTTCAACGGGTAATAATTTGCTTCAATAGGGATGGCATATTCCGTATTAGTGGCGCCATGTCTTCAAGGCGTGTAACATTGTAGGTAATTCTTCAGTAATTCTTCAGTAATTCTCCAGTAGTTCTTTGATGATCTTTTGATAATTCTTCGGTAATTCTTCGATAATTCTTCAATAGTTCTTCGATAATTCTTCGGTAATTCTGTGATAAGCCTTTGTGCATATCTTGCAAGGCTGATGAACTTGTCGTCTCAATAATGGATTCAATGTCCTTCCATTCTGTGAACGCTTGTTTTTGTCGGGGAGATCTTTCATAACCCCCTTCCCGATCGTATTTTCAATTTGGTTTCAAAATTAACATATGCGTGGCTTCGCAATGAATTTCTTTTCTCTTCGCATCAACGTTCAATCGTTTGATGTTTCTTTCTTGTGGTCTTCTTCGTCCTTTGAGAAGGCCTAAAATGATTTCCTGTGGAAGGTATTGGAAACCTTCTTTCATAAACTTTTGGAATATAGCGGATGTGTTGGTTCAGTCCAAGCCATCACGCAAATAATAATGTAAGGGCTCTGTAAACAGCGCAGAGGCTTTCCTTACCATCTGTCTCCATACTGTTGGTTATTCCATAGGGGATAATCTTGTTAAGGTGAATGAATGAGTAGAAATCACAGGTTAAGGTGAATGAATGAGTAGAAATCACAGGTTAAGGTGAATAAATGAGTAGAAACCCCAGGTTATGGTGAATAAATGAGTAGAAATCCCAGGTTATGGTGAATACAGTGTTTTTCAAAACTATTCAAACCAGCGCACCAAAATGTTTCGAACCAAGAAGACAGAATGGTTCAAACCAAATGGCGTAATGTTTCACACCAACTTTCATTAGAATTAAATATTCTGAAACCTTAAATCTGGAGGATTGCCTCATATGTACTACATTTGGGAGTCTTGCAGTACCAATCAAGGATGAAAAACGGACGGAACTCAATTGGTTTCCTTGTTATCCTGTATAATATTAGTTTGTTTAATTTTGCTAGTGTGGTTTGAGCCATTTTGTCTTCTTGGTTCGAAACATTTTTCCGCGCTTGTTTGAAGAGTTTTGAAAAACACTGTAAATGAGTTCAAATCATAGGTTATGATGAATGAATGAGTAGAAATCACAGGTTAAAATCCCAGGTTATGGTGAATAAATGAGTAGAAATCATAGATTTTGGTGAATAAATGAGTCCAAATCATAGGCTAAGGAGTAGAAATCCCAGGTTATGGTGAATAAATCAATTCAAATCCCAGGTTAAAGTGAATAAATGAGTCCAAATCATAGCTTATGGTGAATAAATGAGTAGAAATCCCAGCTTATGGTGAATAAATGAGTCCAAATCCCGTATGGTTCTGAGGGCAGTAAATTTGCAATGCTGACCCTACCAAATGGAGCATCTTTCTTCTTTATATGGTGAATGGATGAGTCCAAATCATAGGTTAAGGTGAATAAATAAGTCCAAATCATAGGTTAAGGTGAATAATTGAGTAGAAATCCCAGGTTAAAGTGAATAAATCAGTTCAAATCACAGCTTAAGGTGAATAAATAAGTCCAAATCATAGGTTAAGGTGAATAAATGAGTAGAAATCCCAGGTTAAAGTGAATAAATGAGTAGAAATCCCAGGTTAAGGTGAATAAATCAGTTCAAATCATAGGTTAAGGAGTAGAAATCCCAGGTTATGGTGAATAAATCAATTCAAATCCCAGGTTAAAGTGAATAAATGAGTCCAAATCATAGCTTAAGGTAAATAAATGAATAGAGATCCCAGATCATGGTGAATAAATAAGTCCAAATCATAGCTTAAGGTGAATAAATAAGTCATTGGCATTCATAGGCTTGAAAGATACCTCTATGAGTAGTGTGTCTACCAATGGTAGGTGTAACAAAAAGCGCCGTCGATAAAATGGCTTGAAATAAAAAATGTTCTTGCACGTTAATTCAAGTGTCAATGGGGTCAAATCATCATCAAGTGAATCAATAACAATTCTTTGCGTTGTTAGTTTTTCAATAAGTTATGAGTGAGTCTTGATGTAGTACTGTAGTAATAGAGAATCTTTGATGGCTGGTGTACTGAGGTCCCCACTATACATGAGCGCTCGCTTTATTCTGCACTCTGCACTCTGCACTCTTCACCATGAGTCTCCAGGACTACTTAGTCAACCTCCAGGAGGCTATCGAACAGGAAAATGGATTTGAATTGCAAGGGCTCTTAACTATCAACCCTAAGAAACACCAGGGTCCCATTCGGGCCAATTATACCGATCCTAACGATATCGATCTCTTTGCCCTTCCCGAGAAGTTCCATGCCGTGGTCCAGAGCTACCTTAAGGCCATGCGGCTGATCTACGTAGCCAGCGATATCAATGAGCTGTTTTATGATTTGAATGATTTGGTGGTGGCGCTTAATCGGGCTGCTGAACACCAGTCTAACTGGATCTGTCCTGCATTGATCAACTGTTCTGATGAACTTCTATCGTTGTACCAGGTACGGACCAAGAATAAGGGAGAACCAAAACAGAAAGGGGAACAAATGGAGCTGAAAGGTACCGATGATGATGAAAAAGCTTTGGAGCTTGTGGCGGCTACCATCAATAAGCTGTTTAAGATTTGTCTTACTGATAAGAGTATGGATGTACGGAGGTCCAAGAAGGCGTGTATCCACTTTTTTCTAGCGGCCTTAATCAAGATTTATTTCCGCTTGAATAAGTTGGAGTTGGCCAAATCCATGGAAAAGGCTCTTTTGGGCACGGGGCTTGCCATCCCCACCATTATTAATAGCCCTATTGAGTACCGCAAGCATACGGTGACGTACCTTTATTTCAGTGCTCTATTATCGTTGGACGAGTCGGAATTTGCACTAGCGAGAACGAAATTATTGACGGCAATGGAATTTTTGAGCTGCTACCAGAAACAGGAAAAGGTCAGACTGCAGACTGAGAAGATTTTGATGTTGTTGGTGCCTTTAAAATATATGGTCCTGCATACACTGCTTCCTCCTCTTGTGTACGATCAATTTCCCAGTGTTAGATTGGTGTACCATGACAATTTGCTCCGTGCAGTGAAACAGGGCAATCTCAAGCTATTCGACGAGAGTATGACTAAATTCCAGAAAATCTTCTTGGCCCGCCATATCTACCTCTTGGTGATCCACCTCAAGAACTTGTGCTACTTGAGATTAGTGCAAAAGGTTGCCACTGCATATGCGTCCATGGCCTCGGAAACACCCCATATCGTCCCTTATAGTGCTATCCAATTGGCGTTGGAGTTGCTGATGCATGGGACTCAGCAGGACTCAGCAGTGACCCGGGAGTATTCGGTTCCAGCAGAGGAAATCGAGTGCATGGTGGCTAATCTTATAGCCAAGCGCTGGGTCAAGGGCTACATGTCACATGCCAACCGATGCATTGTTCTCTCTAAAACAGAACCTTTTCCGGGACCCTCCGAGAGGTGAACCATCTTGCAACAGATTTAGAATAGATTGGTCCATAGATATTTATATCTAGGGCTGGGTACAATTCATAGATCTATGTATCTTTGGTTAGTTGGTCTATAGATTGATCAATAAGCCTTGGGTATATATCTAAAGGTTGACTCAATTATTTATAGGTGTATACCTCTAAAGGTGTATACTTCTAGGTTGATGGCAAGGTATAAGGCTGATCAAGTGGAGCTAAAGGTTATCCAAAGGCTTATTCAGAAAGTCTATAATGCTGATCTCAGGTTTATCCGAGACTTTATGTGAAGGTTCATTCAAAGATGATTAAGGGATGATCCAGTTTATCTAGAGACTGGTCCTGACTTCTATCTAATGGTTGATTTAAGGCTTATTTAAAAGGTGTTTTGGATTGATCTAAGGTATGATCTAAGATCTATAGGGTTGATCATAACGATCTATAAGGAATTGAGCTAAGATATGATCTAAGATCTATAGGGTTGATCATAACGATCTATAAGGAATTGAGCTATATACATCTATGGACTTATCTATAGATTTAAGGTCATAAGGTCTATGGTCGGCAAGATTGATGAACGGTATGGAACAAACGAAGGAGTGATGGAGTATCAGGCAGAGCTTAAATAACACTAGTAATACTCTAGTAATACTCTAAGAATACTCTAGTAATACTCTAATAATACTCTAATAATACTCTAATAATACTTGTTATGTTCTTTATAACTTTGAGAGAAACGACCAAGATAGCACCCGTGCAAGCCTTCGATCCGTCTCTTCCCATCCAAGTTCACACCGACGCTTCCCATTTCGTGGCCGCAGCGGTACTTCTCCAACCTAGTGTTCGGCACGCTAACAAATGGTTACCGGTGGAATACCGCTCACAAAAATTTGAAATCAACCGCTCCTCAACTTTACCTCACCATCATATGGTGTATTGTCCGAGCCCTCTTCGTTCTCGCTAGGTATTTCTTTGCTACCCTTGGCCTCACAGCTACCACCGACCACCGACCACCTTGCGCCCATTGATCTTGTTCCACATCCTGCACCATTGCTCGTTTCCACATTAGCCAGCAACGAGTACAAGATTAGGTTAAGACACGTTATAAAAACATAACAATACTCTAGTAATACTCTAGTTGTTAGATCCGCCATTGGCAGGACCCTACCTATGAAGGTATTATGAAGCCTCTCAGTCCGGTTGTTACAATGGCCAGGCCATCATAGTCCTTCGTACAATGATGGCTATTCTAGAACATTCTGGAACAATCCTTACTATTGTTCTGGTGGAGAGTTTTTCGATGCCACGTTTCTCTCAAAGTATAAACCACTCGGGTTTCTCTCAAAGTATAAACCACTCGGGTTTCTCTCAAAGTATAAACCACTCCGGTTTCTCCCCTGAGGAACCATCAACGAACAAAGATTTAGTTAGGCATAATTGTATTAAAGAACATAACAACCACCACTCTGCTATACTAATAAACCTTATATTACTACTCGACTATACCAGATTACCTTACCACCACTATACTGCTAGACATTATTCACTGTTAGATTCTGTAGATTTTGTATGAGTAGTGCTCTATCAATCGGGGATTGAGACCACATGACCAGTTAATCTCTGAGTCGGTTTGTTGGTTTGTCTGTTTATCGGTTTATCGGTTTGTCAGTTTGTCGATTCTACACTCCTTTTAGTCCACCATTACTATGGATTACTCTCCTGTAGAGTATTTAAGTACGGCCAATTCCTCTTCCTGAGGAAGCCTCAACGAATATAGTTTCTAATCAGTATAAATATACTAAAGAATGTAACATTTATCACTCTACTACTCTATTACTTTAATACTACAGTACTATACTACAGTACTATACTACAGTACTATACTACAGTACTATACTACAGTACTATACTACAGTACTATACTACAGTACTATACTACTGTAATACTATACTATACTACTATACTACTATACTACTATACTATACTACTATACTACTATACTACTATACTATACTACTATACTACTATACCACTACTATACTACTGTTAGATCCGGCATAGACAGGACCCTGTCTATGAAGATATTATGAAGCCTCTCAGTCCGATTATTACAATGGCCATTGCAAACGCCGTGTCACAACCATAGTTGTATAAAGTACTATGATGGACGTGATACTGAATTTGCACCCATCATAATGGGTTAACAATGGTCATCATAGTACTTCGTACAATAATGGCTACCATTGATCTGGTGGAGTTTTTCGGAGCCACGTTTCTCTCAAAGTATATAAACCACTCCGGTTCCTTTCCTTGAGGAACCATCAACGAGTACAAGATTAGGTTAAAACACGTTATAAAGAACATAACAGTAGTAGTATGAGTAGTAAGGAGTAAAGAATAGAGAATACAGAGTAGAATTGTCGTGATCTCGATAATGGTGTTACTATAGTAGTACAGTAGTATTAATAGTATAAGTATACATAAGTCTAGAGAAGCATTGGCTTACCTCTGTACAGAAAGACCTCGTCTGTATTATAGTAACTACTAGTACAATATCGGAGAGTATTAGTCTAGTCTAATGTACTGTAGCAATGTACTGTAGCAATGTACTGTAGCAATGTACTGTAGCAATGTACTGTAGCAATGTACTGTAGCAATGTACTGTAGTAATGTACAGTGTACTGAGTCTAGCAGAGTGCACTGAGTCTAGTATAGTAATTTACAGTGTACTGTAGTCAGTATAATGGTACTAATACCTAATCAGTAATCAGTAATCAGTAATCAGTAATCAGTAATCAGTAATCAGTAATCAGTAATCAGTGAATCCAGACTTCAGTATTTCTGCAAAACTAAAAGTAGAAACAGTCAGATTATCATAGTATATATTAATCTATAATACTATACTATATTGGACTGGCACTATTGTACCATCGAGTTAGAATTAGAATTCATTGATACGCGTACTCTTAGGCTACTGTTATCCCTCGTCAGTCTTGTTTTCTCATAGTGGTATAGTAGTTGTAGTATAGTAGTTGTAGTATAGTAGTTGTAGTATAGTAGTTGTAGTA
>NLAO01001849.1:0-30813 GCA_002370835.1 Metschnikowia continentalis | reverse complement strand
GCAGGTTCAATATAGTTGGCACCGGCATGCAAGGAACCCTCTTTAGGAGTCTTTAAGTTCCTGGCCTTCATGATATGGTCCACTTTCAACAACTTCTCTCCGTCATCCGTGAAACCAGTCAAGTTTTTACCTTGAATAAAGTAGTCGCCATTTTCGGTTTTGATGTTTTCGAAGATAGCTGGGCCATGGCAAACGGCTGCAACTACACTACCCTTTTTGGCAATAGCTAAAATATGCTTGTGCAAATCCTTTGCTTCAGGGAAATCAAAAATGGCTCCATGTCCACCAGCAGCAAAAAAGACATCATATTCAGAAGCGTCCACATCTGAAGCTTTCTTGATATTTTTGATGGACTTGATAAATGGGTGCTTCTCATCATTGGCAATGACTTGAGCCTCAGCAAAATCTCCCACCAACGAATGTTCGTCCCATCCAAAAGTACCAGTTTCAGAAACCAAGGTCACATCAGCTCCACCATCAATAAACGCCTTCCATGGGTGGTAGGCTTCATCAAAAAAGACTCCAGTCTTGGCTCCATCATCGTAGAAAGCCCCGTAGTAGCTGGAGAGTGCGAGTAAGACTTTGACCATTGTATTGATTGTTTAGCTGTAAACGATTGTTAATATGTAAATCTATATGAAGGATGCCCGCCTTTTATATTCCATTTTGTTGAGAATGGCGCAAGTACATCTCCACTCTACTGTGGTTTTATAGAGATCGCGCAGCTCAATAAACGTAAGCGTGGAGGTCTACGTCCGCACCGCTCATAGTGGAAGTCAACGTCCGCACTTACGGCGGTACTTGCGCACGTGACAGTGGAGTTCCCTCTCCACATGGTGCACTAGGTCAGGGCCAAGTTACAGAACTAGAACTGTTATATTTTTGAGCTTCTGAATATGTTATCTGGATTATTCTCTTATAATAAGGGAACCAGTGACTAGTTTAGTCATGACTGAATCCGTACTATACCACATACTTTACTTTTCGTGTATACGATACCATAGAAAGTCAGTTACAGCTGTAGTTGATATTAAAATATACAATAATCAGTTAATATAATAGTAGTTTAAGGGTATGGCCGATAGAATAGTTAGTCAATATATTAGTAGAGGAGCTATGTGCCTCATAAAAAGGCTAGGCAATGTAAAGGAAGCACGTGCTTGTTCTAATGACCACTGAATTTTCATATGCATACTTAATACTAGGAAAGTATACCTTAATAGCTTTCCTTTATTTACTGTAATATCTTCTTAGCGTACTATAATAAATAATTACAAGTTACTATGCACTTCCCGGAGTCTACTCGTAATTCCTTACACAAGCTTGAATAATACAAGCTAAATGTTATTTGTTGACATTTGTTTACCTAAAATATAATTACATTTCTCTTTTTTTCAACATATGTTTTAGTATATATTAATATACAGGGATATGTAAGTTGTGGCTTACAAGACCAAAGTTCTACATGAATTGTGAGGCGGGTGAAAACTGTTGAACATGTACAGTGTTTTTCAAATCTATTCAAACCAGCGCGCCAAAATGTTTAGAACCAAGAAGACAAAATGGTTCAAACCAGCGTGACAAAATGTTTCGTACCCCTTTGCACAGTCTTTCAAACCAAATGGACAGGTTGTTGTATACAGGATAACAAGGAAACCAGTTCAGTTCCATCCGTTTTGACCCTTGATTAATACTGCAAGACTCCCAATTGTAGTACATAAGAAGCAATCGTCCAGATTTAAGATTTCAGAAGATTGAATTCGAATAAAAGTTGGTGTGAAACATTACGCCATCTGGTTTGAACCATTCTGTCTACTTGGTTCGAAACATTTTGTCGCGTTGGTTTGAATAATTTTGAAAAACATTGTAAGATGTGCGAGCTCGTGTATGCAGGTAAGGTTTCACATGCAGTACACGACGCGTGAGTGGATAGCATTGTCACCGGGACTTGTTGTCAGGAAGAGTCAGGTTGGACCTAAGACAATGTATTAACAAGTCCGGTGCAGGGGGAAGGAGTCCAAGGTGAAAGGTATATAGATATAGAGGGGATCCCGCTCTTGGTTGAGCGGTATCACGAGCAACCAGAATATCACGGACTTCCTAGTACAGAACAGTAGCATAAATATGGGCCTAAGAATACCAAAAGCTCAACAAAAACCCTTCCCCCGCCAGTAACCTACACATAGTGCATCACTGGTCTGCATACAACATACTACGAAGTACCTTGACTCCGTACATGCTAGGTGCTTGTTGACACTTTTAGCTCTTGTTTAAGTTTCTAGCTCCAATTCTTCTAATATTAGTTTCAGTTTTGTTGAGCATTAGGAAAGTGGGCCGAAATCATCCCTTGTAGTCAGGATCGTTTGTTCTACATACCGTTTGTGGTAAAGATTTCTTCATCAACTTGAAAAATGTGTTGACACTGAATGTTCAGAATTGGCATTCTTGAATTTATATAGGTGGTCTTGAAAATTTGTCCCTGCTTGAGTAAGTCGGAATATTTAGATTAAAAGCAGTGACAATCTTTCAAAAATATGTTTGAATAGATTCTTCACATTCGCTGATACCATAGTCAAACGACAGTATGCTTCCAGTACTAAAAAAACCACAAACTATATTATAAATAGAATAAACAATTTATAATCTTAAATCCATCATATTTGTGTGTATAATCCAGTGCTAATCTAAAGGTAAACTTCACTAATGACATAGGAAGGCAACCATATCCAGAAATTTTCTGTTCGAGTTAAGAATTTGGTCAATCTAAGAAGATTCTGTCGGGTTTGGGCGGAAACCCAAGTTCGACTTGAGAGCTGGACTCATAAAAGGCACTTATATGGCGTAAGTGGGCTTTTTATCAAGCCTATTTCTATTCAAATATATAAAAGAGACATACTATTCACTAGAGTGATCGATAACAGGAACATTAAAAAGTCACATATACATCACAATTTTATCTTTCAAGATATAGATCGTCTTATGTGCTCTATCCGTTAGCAAGTAGAAATTTCATAGAGAAAAAGCTGTATAAACTCGACTCCGTTGTTTTCATGTGCTATGGCTTTGAGGATTAAAATTGCTCATCCTAATCATCCAATGAGCATCTGCATCTTACCGAGAAAGCCTTTTTGGCTGAGAATAAGAATTGTTTGGGTGCCTCCATTCGGTTTAGCGGCCCGTCACTATACATTAATAAGACGATTCTGTCCACAACATATTTAATGCCTTTAAGGAAAGTTGGCATGCTCTGAACGCCCTATGAGATAATGGAATAATAGGCATCTTGGTAATTGGGTGGAATAACTCAACTTTACTCTAATTGAGATCTGTCTTGTTGAAAGATGAGTTCACCTCAGCAGCTGTACTCTGTGTGTGGTAAGAATGACTAACTGGTTACCATAATTTCCTTTGCAAAAAGAATTCTTCTATTTGCTTGACATGTATATTATTATATCTTCTGTTCTATTGAAGAGAATCTATAGCGATAAAGAAACTCATGATGTCCTTTTTTGGTTTATGGCCAAAGCTTGTTTGATCTCGTTTTTTTTTTGTTATTTGATTTCACATAAAGTTAGAGCCAGTGAGACGTTTGTAATACTTTGTTTATCTTCTCATCCAATTAGCATTGCGTAAGCGTTGGAAGAACTTGCCAAGGCAAGGTCAAAACACCAGTGATAGTAATAAACATTTGCTTGTAAGAAATTAATTCCATTAAATGAGTGTGTGTTATTGATTTGTATTATCTGTCTCAAATAATAATCATTGAATCTTCTGTTTGAGAATTACTTGATATTTTTTCCACTTCTCGAGTAATTGATATTTGCCATACAGAATACAAATTTGGTTTTTTTTTTCTAGTGTCATCAACCCGTAGGAATATAATAGATGCAATGATTTCCTAGTATTTACTATCTTGAACACTATACGTAAAACCTCGTATCTGATATTTGTATAAGATCAGGCAAATCCCAAAATCGCACACAAAATATCTCAGGACTTTGAAACTTGGCAAGATTGAATAATAAACTGTAGCTATGCAAAGTTTATTACTTTTGTAGTATTGACAGGACATTTTTACTTATTGCAGAATCCTGTCATAGGGCACTACGATTTCTTTGGTGCCCTTCGGTCATAGAGGAGGACACCGCCTCAAGATTCCCCATATCGAATATCCATTGGAAATACCCTCACCCACAACTGGTCAGATCAATCCCCCTACCACTCACCAAACTCATCGAAGACGATCGTTGCTAATTGGTGAACTCGCAATGTAAAAAACCCTTGTGAAAATTTTTGATATGCCTATTTGTGTTAGATTCCGGTTACGCCAGGTACTCCGTTTACTATGTTCATTCGCCAATGATTCCTCAAGGGGAGGAATCTGAGGTGCTTATATAACTGTCAGAGAACGTGCGCGGGAAGAGCTGGCTGGTAGCTGGCTGGTAGCGCGCTGGTTCGAAGGCCATATACAAAGTATCAGGCAGAGAGGCTTCATAATACCTAAATAGGTAGGGCACTACCTATGACGGATCTGACAATATGATTGATAATTATCATAAGATTTGCATTCATCCTGCTAATTTCGCGTACCTCTGGTTTGTGACAGACTTATCAAATTTCTTAGTGAAAACTAGCTACTCTACACACAAGTTTTCTGAAAATTTCTCTATTGTTATGTTCGTTTCAAGTGATTTAAAAAGCCTTGCCATTGGGAATATTCGGTTTTTATATCGAACAATCCACGTAAACCCATTAATTGCTACATAATTAGAGCACAAAGAAGTTAAGGTGGAAAAATCACTTTACCAGTGTATAAAGCTGTTGGCAGTTTGTCACCAATGTCAGTACTTGTCACATACCCAATACATATACTCGAATGTGCTGGAGAAGAATCGAAAAGTCTCAATTTAAGTCTAAAGTACTATGCTAGAGCTGTGATTGATCACCCAAATGACAAGTGAAATATTAGCGACCGTAAAAATGTCATACAGTGATAATGTTCTCATAAAAATTAGTCAAAGTTAAACATTTTGGGCATCACAAATTTGTCAATTCTGGCGGAAATCAACATTGGGGATTGCAATAAATAAGTTTCTTTGGTGAGATTGATATCACTGTACAAAAATGGTGTAAATTTTGGAATCGCTTTGATTTTCTGATTTTCGTGTTTTCCCCTTCAAAAAACTACCTCGAAAGCTTTTTTACTCTTTGTTTCCAGAGACGATTGCTGTTAAATTAATGAACATATAAAGGAACAAGAACTATTTTTTCAAAATTGTGATGACATCTTCGTCCTGCAAAATATGACTCAATCCAACAATCTGTGGCTGATGCTTAACGGATGTTCCAAAGACTACCGCATTTCTGAAATCTTCAACAAGAGACTTGTGAATGGAGTTACAGAAGTCCTCCACAGAGCTTCTTCCATTTCGCAAAACAACGGGTTCATTAAAGTCGGGTAACTTGCCTTTGGGCTTGGTGTAAACTCTCACCAATTTCAACTTATCCCACATCATTTCCAACAAGTCATCTAAGTTCCAACCATTACCCGAAGATATAGGGATAGCGTTGGGGATTTTGTACAACAAGTCGAGTTCTTGAATGGAGAATGCATCGATTTTGTTCAACACGTAGATTGCTGGAATATATCTTCTGGATTTGGCTTCAATCGTGTCGATTAAATCATCGACAGTGGCATCACACCGGAAAGCAATGTTGGCGGAATTAATTTTGTACTCAGACATCACAGCCTTAATTTCACCATCGTCCAAGTGAGTAAGAGGTGACGTGGTAGTAATATTGATACCGCCTCTCTCCTTTTTGTTTATGATAATATTGGGTGGTTCCTTGTTGATTCTGATTCCCACACCCTCTAATTCTTTCTCAATGATCTGCTTGTGATGTAATGGCTTGTTCACATCAAGAACTAGAAATAATAAGTTCACTGACCGGGCAACGGCAATGACTTGCTTACCTCTACCCTTACCATCTTTGGCACCTTCAATAATTCCTGGGAGATCTAACATTTGGATCTTTGCACCCTTGAATTTAATAACTCCTGGAACCGTGGTAAGTGTTGTAAATTCATAAGCTGCGGCTTCTGAGTGAGTTCCGGTCAATTTAGACAAAAGTGTAGATTTTCCCACTGAAGGAAAGCCCACAAATCCAATTGTAGCCACACCAGTTCTCGCCACATCGAAACCGGCACCACCACCTCCACCTCCACCTGTACTATCTGATAAAAGTTCTCTTCTTAATTTGGCTAATTTCGCCTTGAGCTGACCCAAGTGGAAGGATGTGGCCTTATTTTTTTGTGTTTTGGCCATCTCATCTTCAATGGCCTTAATTTTTTCAACTGTAGTCATTTTGAATTAGGATAGTGCTATGAAGATCACCAGAGATACTTGTTATTTAAATTTTTCACTCTTCTCTTTTGATCCGGCATATAATGAAGCGGCATATTGCTAATTAAATATCGCCGAAAACTTTCAAATTTCCAAGCCAAAATGACTAGAGTCCATTTATATATTTGCTAATAGATCAAAATTGTCTGTAGAATTCATTTTTCAGTCATATAATCAGAGTATTTTTGGTTTGCCATTCAAAGAAAACCAAATAAAGTAGTGTACATACCAAATCGGAAAAAAAATTCATACTCACGTACAAGAAATGTGAGCAGAGCAGATAGCATACCCTCCACACTAATTTTTTTTATTATGGGTAAGAAATCAAGAAAGGGAGATACCGCCGACATTTGGGATGATGAGGATGTGTACCAGGAACAAGCACCTGAAGAATTTGGAGCTAGCTCTGAACAAACTCAACCCCAAGAAGAGCCAGAACCTGCTGATTTTCTAAGCTCTATTATGTCTTCCAAGAAAAAGAAAGAAAATAAAGAACAAGAGGAGAAAGAGAAAAAAGATGGGCCAAGACTTTTGAGTAAGAAGGAGAAGGAAAAGTTGAAAAAGGAGGCTGAGAAGCAGGCTAAGAAGGAAGCTGCAATTAAAAAGAAGAATGAGCAAGCTGCTAAGAAAGAACAAATCAAGGAGGCTAACAAAAAGAATGCTGAGGCGGTCCAGAAAAAGTCTTCAGATCTGGCAAGTGCAACTCCAGAGCCCGAAGTGAAACCAAAAGCTGCTCCTGCAAAGAAGGCAAAGAAGGCGCCAGCTGGCCTTTCTGCATTGAAGAAGCAATTGGAATTGAAGAAGCAGTTGGAAGATGAGCAAAAACGTCAAGCCGAAGAAGAGGAATTGCGTCTTGCAGAGGAAGAAAAAGCTGCTGAAGAGGCAGAAAAAGAAGCAGCTCTTGCCAGAGAGGCCAAGAAGGAGAGAGAAAGATTGAAAAAGGAAAAATTAAAAGCCGAAGGTAAGTACTTGACAAAGAAACAAAAAGAGGAAAAGCGCTTGCAGGAGCGTCGTCGTGAGCAATTCTTACAACAAAGCAACATCACCATCGCCGCCTTTGAGAAGAAGCAGGAAAAGGGTGACTCTGCAGGAAGTTCTGGTACTGGTGAGGGCAAACCAAAAAGAATTTTATATGAGAAAAAGAAGTCCACGAAACCAAAGACTTTCCAACAAAAGCCGCAAGTTAAGCAGGAAACCCCCGCCGAAGGCAAAGAGGCTGAGGAAGTCGTTGATGACTGGGAGAAGATGCTTGAAGATGATGATGTTGCTGATGACTGGGAAAATGCTCTAAACGACGAACAATCAACCACGCCAGCTGAAGTCGATGAGGAAGAGACTGAAGAGGAAGCTGACATTGTTGCTGGCAAAGAAGCTGAA
Source organism: Metschnikowia continentalis (assembly GCA_002370835.1). NCBI lineage: Eukaryota > Fungi > Ascomycota > Pichiomycetes > Serinales > Metschnikowiaceae > Metschnikowia > Metschnikowia continentalis. The sequence goes on along the minus strand of NLAO01001849.1, from coordinate 23,032 downwards.
GCTGCTGCTGCTGAAGCTGCAATTGCTGCTGCTGAAAAGAGCCGGAAGGATGCGGAAGATCGCGAGTTGAAGGCTGCCGAGGAGAAGGCTAAGAAAGCATCTGCAACTAAAGCTCCGGTACAGAAAGAAACATCCGATAAAGAGTTGCGTTCTCCAATTTGTTGTATTTTGGGACACGTTGACACTGGTAAGACCAAGTTGTTGGATAAGATTCGTCAAACCAATGTTCAGGGTGGTGAGGCCGGTGGTATCACTCAACAAATTGGTGCTACTTACTTCCCTGTGGAATCCATCAAGCAAAAGACCGCTGTGATGGCCAAGTATGAGAAGCAATTGTTTGAAGTGCCGGGATTATTGATCATTGATACCCCAGGTCACGAATCTTTCTCGAACTTAAGATCCCGTGGTTCTTCTTTGTGTAACATTGCTATCTTGGTGATTGATATCATGCATGGATTGGAACAGCAAACTCTTGAATCTATCAGATTATTGAGAGACAGAAAAGCTCCTTTCATCGTCGCATTAAACAAGATTGATAGATTATATGATTGGGAAGCTACTCCCAACAACTCCTTCCGTGACTCCTTTGCTAGACAAAACGCTTCTGTCCAATCTGAATTCCAAAAGAGGTACGATGAAATTCACCTTGCCTTGTCTGAGCAAGGTTTGAATTCTGAGCTTTACTTCCAAAACAAGAACATGTCGAAGTATGTTTCTATTGTTCCTACGTCCGCCGTTACAGGTGAAGGTGTTCCTGACTTGTTGTGGTTGTTGCTTGAGCTCACACAGAAGAGAATGTCTAAGCAATTGATGTACTTGTCTAAGGTCGAAGCCACCATCTTGGAGGTGAAAGTTGTTGAGGGTTTTGGTTACACGATTGATGTTGTCTTATCTAACGGATATTTGAGAGAAGGTGACCGAGTTGTTCTTTGTGGATTGAACGGTCCAATTGCAACAAATATAAGGGCCTTACTCACACCCCCGCCTTCTCGTGAATTGAGAATCAAGTCTGAGTATATGCATCACAAAGAAGTGAAGGCTGCTTTGGGTGTGAAGATTGCTGCAAATGATTTGGAAAAGGCTGTTGCTGGATCACGTTTGTTAGTGGTGGGAGAAGATGATGACGAGGAGGAAATGATGGAGGAAGTCATGGACGATTTGACCGGTTTGTTGGACTCCGTGGACACTTCTGGAAAAGGTGTTGTTGTTCAAGCATCAACATTAGGATCTTTGGAAGCATTGTTGGATTTCTTGAAAGACATGAAGATTCCAGTCATGTCTATAGGTTTGGGTCCAGTTTACAAGAGGGATGTGATGAAAGCAACTACAATGATTGATAAAGCACCAGAATTGGCAGTCATGTTGTGTTTCGATGTGAGAGTTGATAAGGAAGCTGAGCAATACGCAGAAGAACAGAAGATCAAGATTTTCAACGCTGACATCATCTATCACTTGTTCGATGCCTTCACAGCTTATCAAAGCAAATTGCTCGAACAGCGCAGAAAAGATTTCATGGAATATGCTGTTATGCCTTGTGTTTTGAAAACTGTTCAAATCATTAACAAGCGTAACCCAATGATTATTGGTGTTGACGTTGTGGAGGGAGCGGTACGTCTTGGAACTCCAATCTGTGCAGTCCGCAAAGACCCAACCACCAATACTCCAAACATTCTTGTCTTGGGTAAGGTTGTGTCTTTAGAAGTGAACCACAAGTCTTCTGACATCGTCAAAAAGGGGCAAACTTCTGCGGGTGTTGCTATGAGATTAGAGAACCCAAGTGCAGCTCAGCCAACTTGGGGTCGTCACGTTGATGAGACTGACAATTTGTACTCTTTGATCTCCAGAAAATCTATTGATACATTGAAAGACCCTGCTTTCAGAGATACCGTCTCTCGGGACGACTGGATTCTCATCAAAAAATTGAAGCCAGTCTTCGATATTAAGTGATTTTAGAACTCGTGCTAAATAGCCTTTAAAAAAAAAAATGTTAGCGCGCGCTCATTCTCTTTTCGGCATCCAATGAGAAACAAAGTAAAATAACCACTCTGGGAGTTCTCATTCGAACAAGTGATATACAGAGATGCAAGACTTACCGCCTATCGGGGGCTACGAGCCAGTTCAATGGAAAAGACATCTTCCATCTAGAGGCTTCAGGCCTGCTCTCTATTTCTGGGGCATCACAGGAATCATGGCATTCGGCTACTATAGATTTTATCAAGGTGTCGATGAACAACGAGAACTCGGAAGAGAAAAACAGTGGGCACGGTTCTATCTTGAGCCATTATTGAGGGCCGAAGAAGACAGGCATCTTGCCAGAAGATACTTTTCGGAATTGAAGAGGCAAGAGTTGGTCGCCGACTCTATGCTGCCCGAAACAAGAGCCAAGTTCGAAGAACAATTATACAATGATAGATCCAAAATCAGGTTCCCAAAGTACACTGCTGGAATGAATCCCAACGAGCGTTAAGCTGTCTTCCAGTCACTTGGAGCACTTTAGGTAGTTTATGCTGAGATGGGCGTTTTGGCAAAAAGCGAGAGAGTGTTATGCCGACTTTCCATTTACAATTTACTGCTTAGCTTGGCCGGTTATTCAAAGTTTTCTGCCTTCTGCATGTGTTCTGGCATGCAGTTTTGTTGCTGCTATCGAAAACATTTTACTCTCAAACACAATTTATAATGAGCATATATGTGTACATCACGAAGCCATTTTTTTTTGGTTCACAAGTGTAAATTAAATTTTCTTAATCCTTCAGTTTATTAGCTTAAGAGGATATTCAACCCAATACCTCCCTACCTCCCGACCTCCCTAATATTGCGATAAAGCGCACAACATACTTCCGTTTATTCCGCTATATACCATGTCCGAAAAGATTACATCCAAAGAGCAGGTCTTAAGCTTGTTTGACAAATATGATTATTTTCTTTTTGATTGTGATGGTGTGATTTGGCTTGGTGACCATTTGTTGCCCTCTGTTGCCGAAACCATTCATTTGTTAAAAGGTATGCAAAAGTCAGTGATTTTTGTTACCAACAATTCTACTAAAGCAAGAGAAGACTACCTCCACAAATTTGAGAAGCTCGGAATCACCGGAATCACCAAAGATGAAGTATTCGGATCGTCCTATGCATCTGCTGTATATGTCGACAAGATCCTTCAACTTCCAAAAGACAAAAAGGTGTTTGTTCTAGGTGAATCCGGCATTGAAACTGAATTGAAAGAGTTGGGTTATGAAACAGTTGGAGGAACAGATCCAAGATTGATGGAGCATGGTGCGACCTTCGATCCTCAGGACGAGCAATTGGTGAATTTGGATCCTACCGTGGGAGCAGTGGTGGCTGGTTTAGCTATGAATGTCAACTACTTGAAGCTTTCAGTTGCTTTACAATATTTAATGAAGGATAACAAGAGCATTCCTTTCATTGCTACTAACATCGACTCCACTTTCCCTCTGAAAGGAAAGTTGTTGATTGGAGCAGGCTCAATTATTGAAACGGTGGCAAATGCTAGTGGTAGAAGGCCAGATGCCATTTGCGGAAAGCCTAATCAATCTATGATGAACACTATCAAGGCCATGAACACAGGACTCAATTCGAATCCTTCTAGAGGGCTTATGATTGGTGACAGACTTAACACCGACATGAAGTTTGGAAGAGACGGTGGTTTAGACACTTTACTTGTTTTGACAGGAATTGAAAAAGAGGAGACTGTGAAGACTTTGCCCCAAGACGAAGCGCCAACGTATTTCGCAGACAAACTCGGCGACTTTTTCGAATTCACTATTTGAACCCTGTGCTTGCTGAAAAGGCTGGCTTAGCGGGTTTAACTTAGAATTATAGATTTGAACTCAAATAAGAAAGACACCTCACCAATTGTATCGGACTGACAAAGGTACGGAGATTGTATGATGGTCATAATGGTGCAACAAAATAACAAAGAATTCTAATACTCAAGTGCATGAATCTAAAGTAAAGTCACGTGATCAATGACATAATTTTTATTACTTTTTCACGGTGCATGTTTCACGAATGCGCCTAGACCGTTGAGGATACAACCAGAGCAAAAAAAGTTCTTCATTTCGATCCTATTCCTTGTGGAAACAAATCAAAAGCCATAGTACTGGGAAGTAATCCAGAGAATTATCTTTATCCAAGAAGTCGGAAAAGTTGAGACCCCTTTAAAGCCGCTACCCCACTCCTATCTTTGTCGAAATTTCGGTAATTTCCTTACACACATAACAGATTCTAGGACCGGTGCCACACTAATCTACTTCTGAATTTCAAGAAAAACATTCAGAGCTACAAATACATATTCAACTGAGATGAGCGATCAGAAGAGTATAGATTTGCAGGAAAGCGGACTAGTCGATTGGCAAGTGTTTTCAGAGTTGGTGGCCATGGACGAGGATGAGGAGGGATTCTGCCAGGGGTTATTCCAAACTTTCGTGGATCAATTCGAGGACACATTCAAAAAGATAGACGAAAACATCAAAGCAAAAGATCTAAACAAATTGTCCTCATTGGGCCACTACTTGAAAGGCTCAGCTGCTGCTTTAGGCTTAACTACTATCGCCGAGCAGTGTGAAAGAATGCAAAACTATGGACACAGAAACAATTTCGATAACTACAAAATAAAAGATCTCAAAGAATCGGACGATGAATTTTGGATCAAGCTGATTGAAGATACAATGGAGAAAGCCAAAGATGGCTTCCAAAAGTCCAAGGCTGCGCTTAACAGTTACTTTGATGATGATTTATAGTATAACTAGGAACTGCTTATTTGCGAATGCAGAATTACGATCATTACATTTCGCATAACTTCATTCATGTAGTTTTTAACTGATACTTTCCTTCAAACTGGATTAACTATTTGTTTTTTTTCAAGAGACAGTATTTCATCTGCTCCACCTCGTATGGTACGACTGATCTCACAACCTCTGGGACATAGAGAAGTCTTCCGATACCGCTATGATCACCGTTGGGGTTGATAAGATCTTGACACTTAATCACATTCCAACCCGGACGAACTTCGTCTCCATTCTCACTTGTTTTTATGAGCCAAGGCTCTCCTTCAGTGGTAGCCAATGAGTTGTCCAAGTAATAATCACAAGACTCAAATGGAACCACCTTATCCGGAGAATATATATTCTTTGAGTTCATTCCAGAAGGAAAAGTTGAGGCCGCTTCTCTCAAAGAGACGTTTTCGGGAAAGTCTCCGGGCAAAAGACCGTCAAAACCACTCTCCACAAATCTCAAGCGGTAGTTATCAGGAAGAAAGAACGATGCAGGGAAGTGATACCATTCGCGTCCCACACATACATTCTTACTTCCCACCTCGGACAAAGATTCTTCGTGTAGCGCTTGTGCAACATTTAACGGAGCACTGTAATTATGAACCAAATTCAATATTCTCAAGATAGAAACAGTGACATAGACAAACATTGAACATACCAGCAAGAATCTTGTGATACTTTTGTGGTTGCTAATGACTTGTACCTTATCAAAGACAACAGATGTGAAGAGAGCTGCTGAGAGGCAGATCAAGGAGTAAATTGGGTATAAAAAGCGCTCTTCCTTATGTGGTTGCCTGAAAAATATCAAGCTCCAAATCACTATAGGGAGTGATACTCCGAAGGTTACTTTTTGCCTTTGTTTGTAGAAAAAGCCATTCAACAAAATTCCCAAGTACCCAAGAACAGACACTATGTTGAAGTTGAGAAACAAATTTTTGACGTAGTAGGAGAATGGCTCAACGCCAAATATTTCTGGACCCTCTCCTGCTACCGAGAACACATTGTAAAGCACAATGTTAAATGGCACAAAAAGCATTTTACGGTCATACACGTATGAGTCCGTAAGTAATATGAAGAAGAATATGCCTGCAAATGAAGCAGCACACAAGAAAACAATGCTGATGAGAGGTTGAGTCTGAAATCTAGAGTGCATTGTGTAAAGACCGAATGGGACACCAAGGATCAATGCAAATGGCCAACCCACAAGCCCTGCGACTAGAAAGCAGGTGATAGCATTCACAGTAGGCTTGATGATTGACTGATCGTTTTTGCTAGTCAATGCATTAAGTGCAGAAGCAGTTCCCCAAGTGATCCAGTCCATGGCAAACGAGGACGGAAGCAATGCCACGCCAGCGTGTGACATTCCCGGTGCAAATGTTGTGTATAATAAATACCAGTTTCCAACATACGGACTATAATTTTTATTAATGGACTTGAAAAGCTTGATCTCGACAAATGACGTGAATCCACATAAAGCAAAGATCCGAATGTAGTAAAACGTGTAGTAAGCAGGGAATGCAGAACCACTCAAATGGTTCAAGTCGCGGATGGGGTTCGAGAGAAGGTAATAAGGAATCAAGTATGCATATGATCTGATTGCATAAGCGGGAGAGTATTCCCAAGTCTGTTTTCCGAAACCACGAAAGATTAAGTTCAACGGCTCCCAATAATTGTAAGTTTCATCGCAGTCGGATATGATCATGTAGAGACCGCAGTAAAAGCGTACTAGCAAGTTTACACTTGTAAGCAAGTATCCAAGAACTAGTTGGAAATCACAGCGACATCGTTTTGTAGAGCCCTCAGCTTGATTCTCGTTCGGCGGAACAACGTCTTTCTTGCGCCCTTTCTTTAGTTGTGGAGGCATATCACAGATGTTCGTTAGTTAGGCAAAGTTGAGTTTTTCGCACGTGTTTCCCAAGAAAAGTGACTCGAACTACACGTCTCACTAACATAAGTATCTATTCAAAAAGTACCGTTTTTCTAATCTTTAACCAACATCGACTCACGTGCTGGCCCAACGCCAACCCACTTGACTGGTACATTCAAAAAGTCTTCAATGTACTTCAAGTACTTCTTAGCATTCTCTGGCAAGTCCTTGTAGTTGGTGATCTTGGAAATGTCAGAGTTCCAGCCGGGCAAAGTCTCGTAAACAACCTCCACCTTAGCCAACACATTCAAGTCTTCTGGGAATGAGGGCAAATCCTTGCCCTTGTACTTGTATCCCACGGCAACCTTGATTTCTTTGAAAGAGTCCAAAACGTCCAACTTAGTGATGTTCAAGTGTGTGTAGCCATTGATAGCATTGGAGTACTTCAAAACAACCAAGTCCAACCAGCCGCATCTTCTCTTTCTACCGGTGGTGACACCGTATTCAGCACCAACATCTTGCAAGGTCTCGCCGACTTCGTTCAATTGTTCCGATGGGAAAGGACCTTCGCCAACTCTAGTGGTGTAGGCCTTCACGACACCAAACACATTGTTAATAGCTCTTGGAGCAATTCCCAAGCCGGTCAACACACCACCAATACCAGTGGAGGAAGAAGTGACGTAAGGGTAGGTACCGAAGTCCAAGTCCAACATCAAAGCGTTGGCACCCTCGACCAAGATCTTCTTCTTGTCTGCAATTGCCTTGTGCATGAAGTCCACAGAGTCAACCACAAATGGGCGTAAGGTTTCTCTGTACTTCTCGTATCTGGCCAATTCCTCGTCCACGTCGTATTCAAATTCACCGTATCTCTTGTATCTGGAGTCTACAAGACGGTGATATCTAGTCTTAAATTCCTCCCAAGACTCAGGCTCTTCGGAAACCAAGTGGTGGACTCTGATTCCCGATCTGGATGCCTTTGTCGAGTAAGTTGGACCAATTCCTTTTCCAGTGGTTCCAATGGACTTCTTGTTGACAGAAAGTTCGGCCTCCTTCAATTTGTCAGTCCTTTGGTGAAAGTCAAACACCAAATGCGCTCTAGAAGAGATGAACAACCTATCTCTGCAGTGCAAGCCCTTTTTTTCCAAGTTCTCCAATTCCTCGAAAAGAGAAGGCACATGAATCACCACACCGGAGCCAACCAAGTTGACACAGTTTGGATTGACGAGCCCAGAAGGAAGCATATGAAAGTCATACTTTGTCTTGCCAACCACAATTGTATGGCCGGCATTGTTTCCACCTTGACATCTGGCACACACATCGATTTCATCACATAAGATGTCGACCAATTTGCCTTTACCTTCATCTCCCCATTGGGAACCTAATACGACGTCACACATGAGGGAAGTATTGCTTTTTTTCTGCTTAATTTCCTTTGAATTTATCAAAGAAATGAACGAATCTCGTTATCCGAAATAGAAAAACCACTTTGAGAATTCAAAATGCGGCCCACCCACCGAGTCAACGAAGGAACTGCACACAGTGTTTATTACTTCCTGTGTACTTGGTGATGACTCGTCTCTACTTACTGTGAGAAAGTGTCATGAGGTTCTTATTGTTCTGCTTTGAAACCGGGTTGTGATAACCATATCAGTTACTTTTGGCTTTTGGTCTTTACCCCAAATATATTTTTTTCTTAAATATGTAATTCATTTACGTTTTACCTTCAGCTTGACCAGTGATGCGCATTAATTGGTATTATTGTAGAGTCACTGAAACATCACACAATAATAGTGTAAGGACCAAAAGATACATTTTTCAGAAGAAAAGCTGGAGTCAAGGAGCCGGTGCCTTTTTGGAACCAAAGTTTGTGTATAACCTCAATTCAGGCTCATTCTGGGGAAATTACTCCATGTGAATGAATTCTGCATGCAATATTGCTCTGAAGGATTTGCAATTCATGTCAGCTTCAATATTCGCGAACCATTTAGTTTTAGAATGACTTACGGAATACCACAGGAAATGATTCACCAATAAGTTTCTTTTTCTAAATTCCTACATTATACCACGGAATCTTGACTCCTCCACCGTAAGTACCCAAAGAAAAATAATTCAGAAAGTTTTCAGGAATCGTAGGCTCCCTAAATTCTTTTATGGGTTGTGTCTTAAAAATGTACCTAACCACGACCTGTGGACTTATTGTCGTAGAAAGTGTACTCTATTTTGAAACTTAAACAGGAACTCACTACAGAAGTTCTGCGATGTTAATGCCTTTTCGGATGTGGTCCAGTAACGTGAACAACATGATTGGTTTATCTTTTAAGGCGCGCGCGTCATTCCAAGTTACATTTTTACCAGCCATCTTTTTCACTCGGCCTACATATAGCATAACATCGCACTCGGAAGCTGAAGGGTTTCACGCGGCTATTTGGTCAACCTGCATTTGCTGAACAAAAGAACCTCCTGTGGATTCAGAGCGGAATGAATTCACTAATTACCTTTCTGGGGTTTCAAAAAATGCGATACCTATGCTTCTACACCCATGAGATTCTTGAGAATATGTTGCTATCTATAATGTAATTGTTATGAGATTCGGGCCGGGATGTTTAGTTGTTCAATTTAGCCAAAATAGCGTCGGTAAATTCAGTAGTCGAGCTGTTTCCGCCAATGTCCTTGGTGTGGGCCTTACCCTCAGCAAGAACATCGTAAGTAGCTTGCGAAATCTTGTCGGCGTGGTCGTTCAAGCCCAAGTGTCTCAACAACATAGAAGCAGACAAGATCATGGCAGTTGGGTTGGCAGTGTTTTGACCCTTGATGTCCAAACCAACGTGTCTGCATCCTGGCTCGAACACAGCGTACTCTCTACCGAAGTTGGCACCTGGAACCAAACCTGGACCACCAATCAAAGCAGCACCAATGTTGGAGAGAATGGATCCGTACAAGTTAGGAGTGACCAAAACATCGAACTGCTCTGGCTTGGCCACGGCCTGCATGGAGGCATTGTCGACAATCAAGTCGCTGACTTCAATGCCTGGGTAGTCCTGTCCAACATCCTTGACTGTGTTTCTGAACAAACCATCACCCAACTTCATGATGTTCGCCTTGTGAATGGCGGTGACCAACTTTCTGTTGTTCTTCTTGGCGAAGTCAAAAGCGAACTTGGCGATTCTTTCAGACTTAAATCTGGTCATGATCTTCAAGGACTCAACAACACCTGGGAAAGACTGGTGCTCCAAGCCGGAGTACTCACCCTCAGTGTTCTCTCTGACCAAGGCGAAATCAATTCCATCCAATCTAGACTTGACACCAGGGATGTTCTTGATCAAGACCAAAGAAGCGTAGATGTCCAACTCCTTTCTCAATGCAACGTTTAAAGATTTAGAGTGGGCGGTGTTAGGAGTGTACAAAATACCCTTCAAACCGACCTTATTTCTCTTCAAAGAGTTGACGGCCTCAGTGACACCTTGTGGGTCTTCAGACAAACCAGACACGTCAACGATTTCCCAATCAATAGGAACTTTTTGGTCCTTGAAGATGGTTTGGACAGAGTCTGTGATTTCCTTACCAACACCGTCTCCTGGAATCAAAGTCACGGTGTATTTACCACCGTACTTTTTAGGCAAGACTGCCTCAGGGTTAGCGATAGTTGCAAGGGCACGGACCTACATGTTAGTATGAGAGGCCTATAAAGAATTTCGAAAACAAAGGCTGAAATTGGCCTCATATAAATATATGGATAAATGTGCTTAATCTCTCTTGACCTTCTCTTGTGTTGTCAGATCCCAGAGGCCGGCCGATCCGAAACGAAATTCGAACCAGGCTTTAGCCTTACGCTCCATAATATATTGGATATAATTTCACAGAAAACACTCTGTAATCGATCGAGATAAACATACGTTTTTGAGTGCTGGTCTGAACATGTTGTGGAAGAACAAGGGTTGAATCAGTTGGGGAAAAGAGGAATTAATGCGACTCTCAAAGTGGCTACTAGTGAATATGGAAAAATTCGCACTACAGCTTTTCGGAGCCGAAACAACTTTCTATTGGTCAAAAGGCGCGGTCGCGTAGTCTAACGCAGCTACTGCTCCGGAGTTGAGCCCGAGCGAAGGGAGATCATGGTAACACATTGAAAAGATAAGGGACTTAAGAGGTAGGAGAACGACGTAGGCCGAAATTCAGTACCGTTCAGTAAAAACAGAGTGTAGATGCGAGCTTAGTAAAGGTAAATAATTATGGTGGTTTGAAAAATGTTGAAGATCTCTGGCGTCGTTCGAAGAGTGAGCATGCGGACTGCCAAGGGTCTCCAGGCCCGAACTACCAGTATTGTAGAGCACCGATAACAAGAGGATGGAACACAGGCATTATGTAAGCAAAACGCGAGATCATTTTAAGTAATTTCAGAAAGTGTAAAACATCTAATTTTGGAGATGGAGACGCCCTTTAACCACAAGATGTGATGGTGCAAGCACATCTGTGCATACAGGGTCACGTGATCATACATCAATTTCAGCCGATTCTCTGCGTTGAAATAAGGGCATGTTGAAAAATCTCCTCAAGGAGCTCCGAAAGGAGCTCGTGCTTGCCCATAAAAAGGTCCATAAGCATAGATGGGAGCAAGATCTCGAGAAAAATAAGGCTCGTTTGACCTACGAGAAGCTCCAGTTGATTAAAGCCCGCAAACCCACAACTGAGGTGGAGACTAAGCTCAAGGCCTTGGAGAAAGGGGAGATCAGTTATCCGCCGTTGAACGACAAAAAAGTCCAAAATCTCTTAGATTCTGAAGATGACGTCTCAAACATCCAGAATGTAGTGCTTTTCTTGAAAAACCAGAGAGAGTACAACGAGCTTCTTGAAAGATACAACCCAGGCTTAAGAATCAGCCAGGAGGACAACGTGAGGAAGACTGCCAGAATGGTAGGATTGACAGTTCCAGAAAATTAGCAAAGTCCATTATGTAGCAATTAAATAGCGGGATACTGATTTCATTATAATAAAACACATTTTTATTGATATATCACAATTCCATAACCGTATAGAATAGCCAAAACTGGCCAAAAATTAAGATAGCCGCCTAGGCCAAACGTTTGAGAGCTGGCTGAACCTGTTCCGTACAGTCTATGGACCTCTTCAACTTAATATTTCTCGTCATCAAGCATCCCTCAGATGCCTTGATCCGAGAATTTTCCTGGTGAAACTTCTTCAAACTATCAATCAAAAGCACGTCATCATAATGATTGTGGCAGAAGAGATTATAGCCCTGGTGGTTCACAAGACACCTCTGTAAGTACTTCAAGCTGGCATCAAAGTTGTAGCCATAATTGTCCATGAGGTACAGGATCGCAAGCGAATATAGAAGTCCATTAGACAAGTGCTGTTGATCAAAGTGTTCGGCCACAAAAAGAAAGTTCACCGACAGGTTTACATTCTTGATGAGTTTGAGTAACCGGTTGGTATTGAACAACAGTTTCAAAGGTACACCGTTCATGGTGGGCGACTCAAACGAGAGCTTGGAATCCTGATAGTTGGAGTTGACGAAGAACCGCACATTCAGGTTGTAGTTGTAAAAAAACGCCAAGTAGTTCTGCAAGATGCGGTTGTACCTGGTATGGAACTCCTGGAATGCCCAGTGGTCATTAGAGGTGTTTGGGTCCAAGTTCAAGACGATGACATCAGACAGTATCACCGGTTGTGCTTCATCGATGAAGCTCAAAAACCGCTCCGTCAGCCCGCAATTCACTACCACCTTGATATTGTGGGTGTCGAGCAACTTGGGCATCTGCAAGCTATTGTAGGAGCCTAGAAGAACACTTGGTGTCAACTGCACCGGTTGGATAGGACCTGCCACCATTGTTTGTATTTCAGATATTTCGAAGAATTCAAAGTGTTCAAAATTCAAGGTACTTTAAAGAGAATTTAAAGTATCTCAACGTATCCAAAATTTAAAATATTTCGAAGAGTATCTCGAAGAAGAAGCAGTATTCGAATTATTTCACAATTCAAAATAGCGATAAATATTTCAAAATTCAAAGTATGTTAGGACAGATAATTCAAAAAATAAAATTTTCAAATTTTAAATTCAAAATTAATTCAAAATCCTAACCCGAAATCCAAAACAAAATTCAAAATCCAATAACACAAGCAACTTCCAGGTTTTTCAAATTCTGGCTTTTATTGAACCAATTTTTTTAATTTTAGATTGCAAAATCCGCTGTAGGTGCAAAAGTTCTGTGCGGAAAAGGGACGAGCAAATGGCCGAGAGATCTCAGAGCGGTATTTGAGAAGAAGCGATTTTGAGAAGAAGCGATATTTGAGATGAGGTGGAAGGCGGGGCCACGGAGCCCGGAACGGGAATATAAAAAAGTATAGAGAAGAAAAAAAAGAAAGCAAAAAAACCTCGATGAATGGTTTAGATATAGGAGAAATTTGGTGCCTGTGCAACGGCCTGCGGATACCCCAGCACTTTATATCCTGGGTACTAGGCCCAGTACAGGAGCTGGCCAGATGCGTGGAAGCGGCATTCAGAGAAACCGAGAGGCAAAGAGGGTGCATATAACAGTCGCGCTCCCATTGCGGCCGTAATTGGCACGCGCACGCGCAAAGAAACCTGAAGAAAATCATTTCCTGCACGGCTTTCATAAACCCGTACACCGCAAATCCGTACACTGTCCACACAGCAAGCACCCAGCCACGCGCACACACATGCAGACATAGCCGTTGACACCCGTGCACCAAAACCCCGCCCAGCAACTCACCCCACACCCAACACATTTACACCCGTACATCAGAATTCCACACCCGACACGTACACCCGGACACCACAGCAAACTAGCCACTTTCACTACCATCTCCTTCAAAATGTTCAGCGCCTTCAGACCAGTTCTTTTCAGAAATACTTTCAAGGCCGTACCCATTCTTTTGGGTGCAGGCACTCTCCTGTTATCCAGACCCTCCATTTACAATGATGCAATTGCCGTATCAGCACCGCAAAGAAACTACAATCCTTCTGCGCTTGAAGCCAAGGTCAGAACCTCTTCTTTGGGGAAGAAAATTGATTACGGAGATCTCTGTATGGGCTCGGTGACAGGACTCTTTTTGGGAGTCATCATTGGCAAACTCTCGAGCGCAATTGTATTTTTGTCTGTATCCAGTTATCTCTTATTGCAATTCTTGGAGAACCGTGGCATTATTACCATTCCCTGGACATCTGTGATCAGCGTCGGAAGGAATAAAATTGATTTGAAGTCTTTATTCTTTAACAAGCCAAGCTTCAAAATTTCGTTTGTCTCCACTTTCTTGCTTGCTGCATGGAACATCTAAGCAAGCAAAGCGGCTGCAAATGAAACAAATCCTGGTTAATTGACAAAATGTTCATGAACAAGTGAGATCTCCGATAGATCAACTCTCCAGTATTATAAACAAAAGTTATCGATAGAATTTTTTTTAGAGCAAAGTAATTCACATAAAACCTTACCATAAGAGATGTATAGTGCATTTTTCTTTCAGAATTTTTGTAATACGTAATAGTATTCTACCCCATATTATATATACCATAGAGAGAATTCCATAACATCATTTTAAAAGGATCAAGGAGAGAGCAGCGTAGAGCGTTATGAGCTTTGTACCGCCACATTTCAAAAGGTATTCGTCGTTGTCCTTCATTTTGGGCCTTTCGGGATTCGGCGATTCATAATCGCGAATGATTCTGTTGAAATTCTACTGCAATTTCGCCAAAGGTCATTCGTGCTGTTCTTTTTTTTTTTGTTTGCTGCGTGCTATCAGTTGTTCATGATTTATATCTTGCTTATTTTCCCTCCGTTCAATTGTAAGATGCGATTAACTAAAATATTGTCCTTCTCTGTGAATGCAGCGGAAATTGGTTTATTTTGTCAGTATGACTTTCACAACGTCGTCATTATTTTTAGCGTTTCTAGCATCATCTTGAGCATTTTTTAACTTTGATTATTCACTGAATGTCTGTGGTTCTTTTTGAATCGTGCTTCCAGCTCTTTTTGAGCACTTTCGCATTGACTCTGAAAGTATGAATTAAAATAAACTATCAGAAAAAAAGAAGAATGCAACACTTACCGGTAAACTGTGAATAATTACAGCTCAAAAGTGCTAATCGAAGAGTGATAAACAGGCCGATGATGAAAAAGAAAGAACTTGAATTCACTGCATATTAGAGCTTCTTCCAATAACTTGCTCTAGAACCTCCAGCTGGCCTTTTAGATCCTGAAAAGACTCACTGGATTCGAAGACGAACATTGAATTCAAGAAATGTCATTTTTTAAAACTTTTACGCAGTAGGCCTGAAGCTCATGAGCATTTCTCGGGTATATCATGCAACAACTTTTGACCAAGAAGACGGTCATTTAGACCAACCAAACTATACACCATTTCAGATCATTTTTACCAGTACACCATTTCATTAACAAAATTAGGTCATTTTAGGCCATGTTTACTCCGAAATCAAATCCAACAAACAAAGGGGCAAACTACTTTCAAGCCTTTCATTCAAAATCTCTTATATTAAATATGCTTTTTTATCAACTAAATACTCAAATGCTTCTTTATTATACATGGTTATGCATGGCTGGCCAACTTGGACATGACGTCGAATGTACCAGTTCCCACATTGTTCAATTTACCCATCACAATTTTAGCGGATGGCGACACCAAGTCCTCTCTGTCTCCGTTAAGCACGGCCTTGGTCAAGAATTGACACGTGGTCTCGTATGACATCTTCTTAAATGCAGATGTGGACGAGTCAATGCCCATTCTATTGAACGCAAGATACGTTCCCTCTCTGGTCATCATATCAGCAATCAAATCTAAGTGGCGGGAAGACACTGAGATGGCGTAGGTCGAAAACACATTGTTGATTTCGTTAACAATAGTGTTTCTGGCGGCCTCCACTCCATAGGTCTTCAACACTGCCGAAATGTCGTTGGAGCGGATGTTATTGACGTTGATAAAGTCATCCTGCTCCCACATGGCCTTGAAATTAACACCCTCAGTGGTCAAATTGGGCTCGTTAGGCGCGCGGATACAACGCCCAATATTAGGAATTTCTCTCACCACCACCTTGCGGCACAAGTCCTCGATGATGTTGACCATCAACAACTTCTGAACGTCGCCAAGAAGCTCGATTTCGAACTCACACCATTCTCCGTTGGCGTCATCGAAGTCGTATTGCTTCACGAAATGGTGTGCAGAGATGACTTGTGTTTGTCTCTCCTTAGCGTTTTTGGACAAAGGCTTCTTTTCCTTAGCTTCAGAATCGACCATTTCGGAATCGGACTCGGATTCAGATTCGGACTCAGAGTCTGACTCTGACCCTGACTCTGAAGATCCCTCCATATCTTCATCGGAAGTTTCCTCAGCCTTTCTCATGCTCTCTACTTCCTCGTCGTCTGGACCGTCATATGAAACAGACTGCTTTCCGTTGGACTTCAACTTTTCATCCGTAGCATCGCCGTCATCATTGGAATCCTCCAATTTCTCCGTTGGAACTGCTGCATCAGTCTGGGACTTTGGAAGTGCCTTTCCAACTGCAGGAAGAACATCTGTACGGGTCTGTTTCTTGATTTCCTTGCTGATGGCTGCCTCCAACTTCTGCAAGAACTTAGTGCTGATGGTGTGCTGCAAGTGCTCCATCAGAATATCGTACTCCTGCTCGTACTCTTCTCGGGTGTAGAAACGAAGCTTGATTTGGTACGACCGGTATGGTCTTGCTGTGCCCTGCTCCACACCAGTGGTTTCCGTTACGAGCACACGGTCAATGAACTCGCTGAAACACACTTTACCCACGGATTTGCAGAAGGAATCAGCCATTTCGCCGGACACGTCCTTTAAAAGAGGCAACGACATCTGTGGGGTCTTGATGGCAGCAGATGCAGTCATAATAATCTCTCTCATTCTAGGAATACCCAACGTCACGTTTGCAGCACCGTGACCAGCAAAATGGAAGGTATTCAACGTCATCTGAGTGGAAGGTTCACCAATGGATTGGGCAGCCACAATACCGACCGCTTCACCCGGCTGGATCAAGGAACGCATGTACTTCAACTGCATGAGTGCCTTGAACTTCTTCTCAGTGATACCATCGCTCAGGTGCTTGGTAAACAACAGACTGTTGTTTTTGCTGAAGTCATCGAGCTCGTCCTGGAACTTTTCAGAAACAGAACCCAAGTACTTGGCCGGGTTGTACACTGAAAGCACCGGATCGTGCTTGACCTTCTGTTCGTAATGAGGCAAGTCCATCTGTTTCTTGAAGCTCTTACGCACCTTCTTGCTGTATGCCAAGGCAGTTTCTGTATCCAAATGCTCGGCCAAATCCCCAGGGTTGTACTTGGTCAATAAGGCATCGTAGTTGTCGAGACAGAACTTGAACTGAGTCATGTGCGACTGCTTGGTCACATCCACGGCGTCTCCTCCGTAGATGGCCTGCACCATGGACCCATCGGTATCACGCACAGAGTTGTCGTAAGCCACGTGGATACCCTCCAACTGCTTGGTCAAACATCTCTGCAAGTACCCGGACCGGGACGTCTTGACTGCAGTATCGATCAAACCTTCTCTTCCGGCCATACAGTGAAAGTAGTACTCCTGGGGACGGATTCCGGAGTAGAACCGGCCTTTGATGTAACCACCGGCCCTGGCGTCGGTTTCAAACGGCTTAAATGCAGGCAACGTCTTTCCACTCACCATTACTGGCACTCTTCTGCCCTCCAAAGCTTGTTGCCCCAAAAGACACATAATCTGAGAAACGTTGACCGCAGAACCCTTAGCACCGGAAAGAGCCATGGCCTGCATCGAGTTGTAGGGGAACCGTTTCATAGTACCTTCCGGAATACATTTGCTGACCACTTGCGACGTGATGCTGTTGACCTTGGACTGGGAAATGGCATCCAAAATGCCCAATTTGTCATCGTCTCTCAAGATCTCCTCCAATCTCTTCAACAATTCTTTGTTGTCGTTGGAAGTGTGGCTTTCCAAGTTGGTGACTTCGCATGCAGCCTCACGACCAATGTCCACGGACTTCTTCAAGATTTCGTCTCTCCACTCATTACCCTCGGATGTCAACCGCAAGTCATCCATACCACAAGTGAATGCACCCATGACGGTGTAGTTGGTGAAAAGACGTCCCAAAACAGAAAGAGCTTTTCCGGCGGTATCTGGGCCATATATCTCATGCAAAGAGTGCACTAAACCATACTCGGAGGCTCCGTATTGCGACTTGTCCAAAATACCACAGAGCAACTCACCATTTTTGAACAACACTTTGTTTTCATCCGAGCCCTTGCCCCAGTACTCATTTTTGATTTTGTTTTTGGAGATCAAATTGATACCTGGCACTCCTGCAGGCTTGATATTCAAGAGAATCGTGCTGATTACCTGTTTTCCTGTCCACAAGGGTTCGGGTTTGAAAACCGTAGGGGGTAATGTGAGGAGCTTGGAGCTTCCGTTGGTGTGGCCATCTTCGGGACGGATACATCCATAGATTAATTGCTGGTATGTTTCCCGATTGAAAAATGTGTCCTTATTGGTCAACCAAACACCCGCACTGATGTGGTCCTGGATCAAGCCTCTCAAGGGAGCACCGGATGTGGGCGTCAAGTATTGGGAGTCCGTGTTGGCCAAATTAAGAGCTTCGGCTCGAGCATTTTCATTCTGAGGGAAATGCATATTCATCTCATCTCCGTCGAAATCGGCATTGTAGGCTCCGGTATTGGCATAATGTAAACGCAACGTCTTTTCACCAGGCAAAACACGCACCTTGTGACCCATCATAGACGCCTTGTGCAACGTAGGTTGACGGTTCATTATCACGACATCCTTGTTCTTCACGTGACGGAACACCTTCTTGTTCAACACGGTGAAACCGTTGGAGGGTGTCAACAACTGGTTTGCAGCAGCCTTCCGCTGCTCCTGTGTCATGTGGAGCAACAGCACCATTTTTCCGTCTTCGTTTTGGATCGACATTGCACCAGGCCATTTTTCCGGGCCATTGATGACGGCCTGTCTCAACTCAGCGACGTTGTATGCAGTCACTGGTTCTGGGTAGGTCAATTTGACGGCAAAGACGGGTGGAACACCAATCTCATTTGTTTCCAAGTTGGGGTCTGGAGAGATGACCGAACGGGCTGCATAGTTGACTCTTTTTCCCATCATGTGTTTTCTGAACAACCCCTCCTTCTTCTCCAAAGCCTGCTTGATACCAGGAACAGGCATCTTTCCTGCAGAGGAGTTCTGGTTCTTGGTGGAGTCGATGAAGGCATTGACATCGTTTTGAATGGTTACGAATGCATTCATCAACCGGTTAAAGAGAATTTTGCGGTCTTCCGCGCTGGAAGCCTTTTCCTTGCTAAAATGGCCCGAAATTTGATCGTTCAAGTCCTTAATGAGGATGGCCGTTCTCAACACGTTGGTCAAAAGCTCATTTTGGGGGTTTTCATGCACATCGTCACCCAATTTTGTGGGCAATCTGAACCGGGTAGCCGGCACAATCAAAGCCTGGAGAAAAAACATATCGGCACTGACTGGCGCAGTCATCAGCGGCCGCGAGTGAAACAATTTTTGGACGATGGCCTGTTCCTTTTCGAAGAGACTGCGCAAGATATTTCTGACTTCCGCTGCCAACACGTACTTGGAACCGGACTTCAGCTTTACGGATGGGACAGATTCGCTAGAACCAGAGGTCTTTTTTAAGGTGTCAAGCCGCTGTAAGCCCTTAATTCTGTTGGCAGAGATTTGCGACTCTCTTAATCCGTTTTCAAACACCTTGACGTAACCATCTTTGCGGTACGTAGGGCTGTGCATGCCACAATTATCACATTTGGGCCTGCTGACAATTCGGGTATAGAAATCATGGATGAGGTTCTTTCTCTCTTCACCCACTGTCTCTGTATTCAAGCCAAGAGCAGAGGTTCTGCCCTCGGCAATAGCATTAGCAATGGCCTCCTCCACGAATTTCTCGGAGGCCTCTTTAAGTGCGGTTTTCTTGGCAGGGTCCATTTCCGTCGTAGATGACTCTTCTGCATCATTGCTGGAACCCTCCTTGGCCAACATGAATTCCAATTCTTGCAGTTCCAAGAGCAAACCGTATTGCACCAAACGCAACTGGCACACATACTTGTGCACAGCCATTTCGTGAAGCTTCAAGCGGTGACAATAGAGACAAGCCAGGCGCAAGAAAACGTACATTTGGTTGAAAAAAAGCGGGTTGTAAACTGGAACCGGCAACTCGATGTGTCCCTGGTGACCCGGGCACAGTACCTCGTCAAGTCCACATGTGGTACAGAGGTTTCTGAGAAAGGCACCTAGGGCCAAGTCGTATAAACCACCGGTTACGGAGTGGCCCAAGTTGTCAAAGACATTGGGGTTTGTGATTTGTTTTGCGGAGAGTTTTCTGATTTCCGCAAGGGTCAACACCCCGAAATCCACCGACGTGATTTCCGAGCCCACGGGTTTAGAGATATCCATAGTAGGGTGTGGTAAATTTTTTTTGATGAGATGCGTATCAGGTATTGATGCGCACGCAGCATGTGATCAATATCACGTGCTCATCGGGTTAATAGAGGCAAAAGATTATGACAAGAGTCGATAAACATTAAATCAGACTCGAAAAAATACTGCATAAAAATTGCAAGAGAAAAAAAAAAGGCCTGAAGAGTATGACTAGCACTATAATTAGGAACAGGCTTAGGAACAGACTTTTACTAGATTCAGGATTAGAATTACTAGAATTACGACTATGGAAAACAGGAATAGGTATCACTAAAAAGTAAATGAGTAGAGACTAATGTCTAGGAAAAAAATTTTCAAAAAGTCTATCTTTTTAGGAATCGATTAGCATATCAGATTTCAGTAGACTCAGTAGAACTAATAACTGGCCCAGTCAAAGTCAACTTAATGGATAGTATGGCTCATGGACTTGAACTTGATTGATTTAGTAAACCCAAAGAAAAAAAAAAAAAAACTAACTGGACTTTGAATAACATTTTTTGAATTGTAAAAAAAGAAAGCCTGTAGCTTCAAAAGATTAGAATATGATAGTGTTAAGACTAGCTTCTGTTTCAAATTATCGAGCCTATCGCGTTACCATTCGTGTGGCCCTTGAAGTCGTGTATATATATATTTTATTTTACCCGATAAGTATCTGTATAATTAAACTAGATAATTCCACGCCGCTCATTTTGCAGAATAGGGCTTTCTTATTGAGCGTTATAATACACACTCGCATAAACTGGAACGATTACCCAGTTGTTTTCCAACAACTCTATTAAGTGTGAGACTTCAGTAGTCATCACGAACACCTATGTTCATATCTGTATCTCAACTATACTAGGAGATCCTTGTATCTTAACACAGCTGTTTCGATGATCCCTTATAAGAACATCATCTTCTCTTATATATCCCATTTCTCTCCGTCATCAAGCTCTTACCAACTTTTTCTTTACCAAGACAATTACCGGAGTTAGACGGGACCTAGACGAGGCTCAGCCCTAGCCTTTGCTTTCTTCACCAATAGCCATCATGGGCTCGTCTGTATGCAGTCTCGTGAACTGTTGAGAAAACAGCACCTGCTGCTTCTCTAATACGGCAGTCACTCACGTGACTGTGGTCGTATGAAGACTCACCTTAATATAAAAGGACAAGCCCCCGCTATTTTATAAGAAAACCCAAAAAAATATATCAAGTGAGGGAGGACATACCAAGATGTCTCCCGATACCAGACTCACCAATATTAATTAGTGTAAAGGTACTGATGTTTACGAGGACATGGACTAACCTCTCACCATGAATATGCAGTACACAAAGGTGTACTGGTTCCTCAAGTTCAACATTTTTTCCTAAAGCAATAGTAATGTAAAAAAATCAGTAAGCCTTCTTGCCAATAACTGGAGGCGTTACTTGTTGTTACCGCCACATACTTCAATTGCTTTATAGAAAAATAAATGCAATATTAAAAGGAAAAGTTTACCATAGTTTTCCTACAAGCTTAGAATGTTGTGATATGTTTAGTAACCAACTCATGTTTTTAGTGTTGACGATTACGTAAGTGTTTGAACTGAACACTATTAAGTAAGTCATAGTACATTATTAATAGGCTGCTATTTCACGTTTGGTCGAGCACAATACTGGTGTAAAATGTAACACGTTGACTTGAGGTAGCATTAGTAGTGAATCTTAGTATTATTGGCTACTAGTATGAATTACTATTAGTAGTGGTGACTTTTGGTGATACTATGCCATAAATGGCTTTTCCATGGAGAAGAAGCCTTTTCTATGTGGCCATAATTTAGACATCCTGTCATTTAGAAGCCTTAAAACAGACATTAGCTCAAACTGAGCATTAAAGAATGCCTTATGAATGGACAATATGCTAATTTGGAAAACACTATTACCATTAATTCTACTAATATATTATCAGCAAGTTCACCCCTATTAACTAATACAAGCTGCACAAAACTAATAGATATGACCAACTCTAGAAGTCATCCCTAAAAAAATTATTGTATGTCCACAATGAGAGAGCCAGATTGTAATTATTAGAAATGAATTATCAGGAGTCATATTGAATGCTTAAAATCCGCATAAGGTGCAGCACTTTGAAATACTAGAGCGTCTGTACTGAATTTGTGACCATGATTTGCCGGTTCTGTGCCTATTCTCACAGATTTCATGTAAACCAAATTCTTGTACCTACCACTTTCTCATCTCTTCCAATATCAAGCATACACATTTTGCCGTGATCTGGAAGACTAAAAATTTCAATTGAATATATGAATTAAGATTCTTGAGAGGAGTCTCAATTTATCTTTAATTCCGATCCAGTTTCATCGTTTTGTCATGAGACGGAACCAACCAGCTTTCGCAACCACAAACGGTCGCAACCAGCCTTACCTGGCAGTGCAGATGGATCAGTTCCCCATGGGTTCCAAGAATCAACATGGAATGGTTTCATATGGCTCTGCTTCGAAGTCTGCCACTATCTCTGAATCCACTCTTACCGAGCCAACTCTCAGACAGTCCACTGTCACTCCGATTAGCACCAAGTGCACTAATAGTGAGTCCATGGACAAAGGGTACTTTAGAGAGTCTACTAGGGATACCTACAGAGAGTCTACATTTAGAGATCCTGTTAAAGTATCTCCTCGTCTTCCTGCTACTACCACTCAAAATTTCAAAGCTGGTGCAACTAGTCAAACCCAGCAGAGGAGACCTCAGCCTGATCCTTCTCGGTATGTTCCAAGATACAATACTAAAGATCGGCAAGAATTGACTGTTTCAGAACCCAAAGAAACCTTCTCTGAAAAACTCCTGGACTTATTACTGCCTGAAGGTGTTGCCTTATTCAAGAAGGAAATGCCGG
>NLAO01001848.1:0-130631 GCA_002370835.1 Metschnikowia continentalis | reverse complement strand
AGTGGTGTAGTAGTAGTAGTGGTGTAGTAGTAGTAGTGGTGTAGTAGTAGTAGTGGTGTAGTAGTAGTAGTGGTGTAGTAGTAGTAGTGTATTAAGTATAGACACACTACACTACTAGACACTATGATGAGCCAATAATGACCAGTAATCACAGTAGATTCAGACTACACCTATCAATGAATTCTAATTTTACCTCAATGGTACAATAGTGCCAGTCCAGTATAGTCTAGTGTGTAAAGTGTAGAGTGTAGAGTGTAGAGTGTAGAGTGTATAGAGTGTAGTTGAAGTCCAATATACAGTGTTTTTCAAAATTATTCAAACCATCGTGACAAAATGTTTCAAACCAAGAAGACATAATGCTTCAAACCAAATGGGGTAATGTTTTACACCAATTTTTACTAGAATTCAATATCCTGAAATCTGGAATCTGAAATCTTAAATCTGGACGATTGCCTTATATACTACATTTGGGACAGAAGTCTTGCAATATCAATTAAGGATGAAAAACGGACGAAACTGAATTGGTTTCCTTATTATCCTGTATACAACAACCTGTCCATTTGATTTGAAAGACTGTGCAAAGGGGTACGAAACATTTTGTTGCGCTAGTTTGAATCATTTCGCCGTGTTGGTTTGAATAGTTTTGAAAAACACTGTAGTATCCCCCAGGCAAAACACTTCCTAGTGTGTTGTTATAAGCTAGAGATGTAGTATACGCAGGTTTATTTCAGGAAATGGGTTTAAACCTGTATATAAATATATATAATAAACATATGCTGAAATATTGAATAACAAAGAGAATGGAAATGAAAATGGAATGAAAATGAAAATGGAAATGGAAATGGTTGATTCACTCTTTGATATGGTGTTATATGCAGTCACATACATTCACGACTACAGTGTTTTTCAAAACTATTCAAACCAGCGCACCACAATGATTCAAACCATACTAGCAAAATTAATCAAACCAATAATTCAAAAAGTTTCGTACACCCCTAATAAGTTGTTGTATACAGGATAACAAGGAAACCAGTTCAGTTCAGTTCCGTCCGTTTTAACCCTTGATTGGTACTGCAAGACTTTTGTCCCAAATGTAGTACTATATGAGGCAATCGTCCAGATTTAAGATTTCAAAATATCGAATTCTAATGAAAGTTGGTGTGAAACATTATGCCATTTGGTTTGAACCTTTTCGTCATGGTGGTTTGAAACATTTTGTCGCGCTGGTTTTAATGGTTTTGAAAAAACACTGTTCAACCAAGACCAAATCACCAGAGCACCAGACCATCATATCAAGAATATTAAAATGTCTAAAAAAAAAAAACAATAACCAATTCCAATTTCATTACTAATAATGATTTCTTATTTTTTTCCTGCATGAAATGTCCCAATATATCCACCAAATATTCACCAAATACTTATTAGTATATTTACCAATACATAGTGGGGAACACACCCAGACCTCCCAAGCAAAGCGCGGAAAATCACTAATCATCCACATTCTCCATTCTCCATTCTCTACTGCCCTCTGTCCTCTGCCTTCTTCCCATTGCCAAATGTTCCACAGATCCGCCCACCTCCTTCGTCAGGCCACACGTACGTACTCTAGCGCCGTACCTCCTCTGGTGGCAGCTCCTAGAAAAATCGGGGCTCTCCGCGGCGGCTTCACCGGCTTCTTTGTGGGTGTTCTGGTGACCGGTGCTGCTTCCTACTATTACTTGTTGGATTTATTTGAGAAGACCAATAGCGCTGTGCTTGTGGATTTGATGGCGTTGACTGAATCCGTACACAACTTGGAGCAACACGTCAAGTCCATTGAGGAGAGAAAGTGATTCTTGGTGTAGACAAGACATCGTGATATAAAAGGAGTAAATCATGTCAATAGTCAATGGACAGGTGGACAGGTCAATGAAAGATGAATGCCAATGGACAGGTCCATGAAAGATGAATGTCAATGGACAGGTCAATAGAAAAGATGAATGTCAATAGACAAATCAATGTCAATAGAAAAGATCAATGTCAATAGAGAAGATGAATGTCAATATGTAATATAGATCAACATATTCAACATACAAGATCATTAACATACAATCATTAACATACAAGATCAATGGTTGGTGGTTCCATTGTTGATGGTGATGGTGATGTGATGGGTCCATTGTTGTGCTAGACGATTGCTTGACTCAATCTCAATCCATGGTACTACTGACTATAGCTATAACACTAGGACAAGACCAGATTATAGTACTCTAGTTATGAACTAGACAAGTCTGTACTCATTTTCTTCCTATTAATAATCCCCTGACTACTGGGGTTGGAGTAGAATCCTATATACAAATCTATAAACACTGCTATGTACAGAGCTATAAGTCGTTGACAAATCTGCAAGTATAATCGAGCAAGTCATCGAAGTTGGCACGGTCGATTCCACCTGAAAGATCACCCACAAACCGTACCTCCACCCTCCGGCCTCCTAACAGCCCTCCATCCACAATACTGAGCTGTGCGGTCTTGTTGTCCTCGATTTCCACAAGGAGTTCCCGCCGGTAGTTCATGCTGACGAACGAGTACTCGATGGGCTTGTCGTCGATATCCACGGTCATGGTCGACGCCACGGATGTAGGTTTTTTCCCACTGAAATCGAGCCTCAGCTCCTGGAGAAACTGCCGGATTCCAGCCTGAGCCCGGAGCCGGGGGTACTTGTCTGCAGGTGCCGAAAGAACCTCCGTCAATGCATCTTCCTCCACCAATGCCTGCTGCTCTGCTGTGGTCTCTACTTCATTGTCCGAAGGAGGATCTGAAGCAGGGTCTGTATCTTGGGCCAAGACTCTGCCGGTCAATTGACATGTGATCTTCATATCGCTGGCCTGTTCGGGAAAGCAAACAAATGCATTGTTCTCGCCCTCCACCGTGACCACCTGCATGGACTCGATGTCTGGCGTGGAATTGTCGTTGACCTGCATCCACATCTCGATAGGTGGATACTTGATGTGGGCGTCGAAGTCGGCGTCGGTGCCCACGTACGGCGAGGGGAGGAACTTGAACTGAAGACTGTAGATGTGCGGGTCCACCTCCAAGTTCGTGGGCTCCTCGCCTGCAAGTGCCTTGGAGAGCGTGCGGTCGTGCACCAACGGCACGTTTGTGTTGAAGCTGTGGTTTTTGGCGATCTCTTCGGTGATGGGGCTGGAGGCTTGGGGCATTTGGTTGTCCTGTTCGAAGAGCACGTGCCCGAGCGTCACCGTGAACATAGGACTATCGAGGTTATCCTCGCTCACTCCATTAAGAGACTGTCTGTAGGTGAAGTCGGTCAACTGCTTGTAGAGCTTGTCTCTGGTCTGTGCAGGGATCAATGAATTAGACGCTGACTCCGTATCAACAGACTCCAAGTGACCTGACTCCATGTCGTCTTTTCCAAATGACTTTTCTATATCACCAGAAAGTTCGCTCTGGTCATCGAGATCGTCTCTCAGAAGCCCCAAGGAGTCCAAAATGTCATAAGTCTCCTGTGCTAGCTCCGCAGGTATGGACTGCGAAAGCGTGTCATCGCCAGACTCCGAGAGCTTCTTCAACCGGTCTTGGGAAAAGTTCTCCAACTCTCTTTTCAAAGACCTGGAGGCAGACACCTCTGAAGTCTGTCCTGAGAGCCGGAAATGGCCATTTGTTCTGCTCTTCCATGCCATACCGTACATATCGTTGTAGGGAACCAAGAAAAGCGACAGGAGGTCGGTTGGTAAATGCACAGTATTCTGAGTATGGAGATTATAGTCCAAGAACCATACCAAGAGTCTTTTTATGCGTCTCACCTGGCTGGCGTTGAAGGCACAGAGCTCATACTTGTTCCCATCCAAGTGCGAAAAGTACACCTCAACAAGCTTGCCTATATCCTTAAAAGTAAAGGCGCCGTACTTCTTCTCGTATAGAGATTGGATGGTGGTGAAGTCGAACTCCTCCGCATACACGTTTTCAAACTTGTGTTGGAGGTTGATGGTCGCATTCTGGAGCTGGTAATCCGTACCCACGAGCACCAACTCGCTCTTGTCCATATCGAAATCCAAGCTGGCCACCGTAGACCGTAAGAGCCGTAACAACCAGCCTTTCTGCAGAAGCAACAAGAACATCTCCTTATGGCTCAAACGCATCCGTTTGGTGGCAAACACCATATCGGTAGGCGCCACGGCCTCGTTCCATATATGGCGCACAATGTACTCGCTAAGCCGGGCCTTATTGGTCTTCAGCTTGCTGGGCACTTTCCCGTAGCCTTCAACGTACTCGAGCAATTGGTTCTTGGTGAAGGATTTTTGTAGCGTGAGGATGGTCAGGTTGATATCCGAGGAGATAGAACCTTTGGAGCGGGCTGCCTTGAACAGCTTCATGGTTTCGATGATATTGGAGGGACTGGACACGGGCTCGAGTTCGAGGCCGTTGATTTGCAGCACCTTCAGCAGCATATTCTTGGCTGACGGGCCATTCTTGTGCAGTTGCACGAACTTGGATATGGTCTTATCTTTTGTTTCTTCCGGGCTCAAAATCAAGATCTTCTTTCTCTTGTCGGTGTACGGGCTTTTTTCCCGGAGGATATCGAGAATAGAAGGGGACACATCATATAAATAAGGGGTCAGTGAGAGGTGTCGAAGCGTCTGGCGCACGTAGAGCCTTCTGACCAGCATGGAGAAGAGAAGAGTGTAGCGAATGTGAAGAAGTATGCGCAGCACGTGACCGATGAGCAGCCCCCTCGCCCATGACTGTACATAATAAAATGGATATCACATGAGTATCACCTGTAAATATATGAATACGTACTTGAATATGAATATATTAATTTTTAATATATGAATATTAAGGAATTGTATATATGAGTGGGAGATGTATGGATGCGTGGGAGATGTATGGATGCGTGGGAGATGTATGGATGCGTGGGAGATGTATGGATGCGTGGGAGATGTATGGATGCGTGGGAAATGTATGGATGCGTGGGAAATGTATGGATGCGTGGAAAATGTATGAATAAGTGGGGGATGTATGAATAAGTGGGGGACCTATGAATGAGTGGGGGATGTATGGATGGGTGGGGGATGTATGGATGGGTGGGGGATGTATGGAAGGGTGGGATCGGAAGGTCATGTGACTAATGCAATGCCGTGCACCCCTCAAACCTAAAGCGTTGGTCCGTCCAGATTAGGTAAAATCAGACAACAATAAAGCCAGCAATTGTGATTTGTGGCCTAAAGAACATTGGCCTGATGCGTGGTGGAATTCGCCGCCAAGTTTGGCAATAAGTAGCGAATAACAATACCCAACATTACCCAACTGGACATGTAGGAGATTTTATGGAGTAGAGAATGGCAGTAAATCAGAATAAGATGCGGATGGGATACACACATATAAATACAGTTCCAGGTGGCGGTTGCGAGTACAAACAGAATGCAGTAAGTTTACAAAAGCAAAGTATAAATAGACTACGGCCCGCCACCCAACCACCCAACCACCCAACCGAACCATACTCCACCATACCCATACCCAAAGACTGACTGCACCATAGACTGACTGCACCTACACTGCTAAAGCTCACACCACTGAACATTAACTTTCTACTGCACCATAGATTGACTGCACCGTAGATTGACTGCACCATAGATTGACTGCACCATAGATAGACTGCACCATAGATTGACTGCACCATAGATTGACTGCACCATAGATTGACTGCATCTACTTCAACACTGCACCTACTCCAACAGTGCACCTACGCCACACAGTGCACCTTGCACTGACGACATTTAGTGCTTTTACGACAATAAGTGCACGTGAAGTGGGTAAGACTATTTTATAGTCATCACATTGCACGGCCCAAACTCATCCCACAATAAAAAAGAAACAACAATACATTCTGGGGGATAGGTCATGTGCTCCAGTAATAACCAACACCAATACTGGTCACTACTCATATGCTCCACCACGAAGTAACACTACTACTCATACAGTCTATTTACTGATTCTGTTTACTGATACAGTCTATTTATTGATATCTATTTATTGATACAGTCTATTTATTGATACAATCTATTTACTGATACAATCTATTTACTGATACAATCTAGTTACTGATACAGTCTATTTATTGATACAATCTGTTTACTGATACAGTCTATTTATTGATACGGTCTATTTACTGATTCTATTTACTGATACAGTCTATTCACTCATACAGTCTATTCACACATACAGTCTGTTCAGACATACAGTCTAATCAGACATACAGTCTAATCAGACATACAGTCTATTCACTACTGATACTCTGTTCGTGGTTGTGACTGAATATACTCCATATACTCGTCATTACGGTCATTACAGACATTATACTTTCTATACTAATATGTAGTTCGGTGGGTAGATGTCGCTGTTTCTTTCCCATCTGGTGCGCACTGCCACTATGGCCACGAAGTGGTCTCAATGTCAGGCTATTGTCTTTATTATTGTTTCAGGCTCAGTCGCAGTCGCAGTGCTATTATTCCACTCTATTCGTCTTCTATCCGCACTTTATTTTGTTCGCTCGCTCTATCCCTACAGGGCGTAAACGGGCGCGCGATGGACGGGACGCACGCAAAGGGAAGCGAATGACGGACGGAAATGATCCAAAATGGACGTGCGTAAAGATGGACGCAAATGACCCGAAATGGACGTGCGCAAATATGGACGCAAACGATGGACGCAAATAACTGAAATGAACGGACCCAAATGACGGATGCAAACGACGGATGCAAATGACGGATGCAAATGACGGATGCAAATGACGGACACAACCGACCGATACAACCGACGGACACAACCGACGGACACAACCGACGGACCGAACCGACGTACACAACCGACGGACACAACGGACGTACACAAACAACAGTCACAAATGACTGAAAATGGTCGCGGAAGGGCGCGCCTAGGCCTTCCCCAAAATTCCGCCCCATTCCACTCGCTAGAATTTCCGCCCGCGCTTGCGTTCGCGCGCTGTTACTTTCTGGCGCGCCTTTGTCGCCATGGCTTCCCCCATGGTTGTGCTCGCCATTGAGATCCGTTTTCCGCGCATGTCATCTGCTCGCGAAGCCCTGCCCTCCGTGCCCCTCGTCTTGTTATAAAACCGTCCCCACATCCCCATTCCATCCCAGGACTTGTTCTTATTTCATCCTACATTTTACTGCTACTAACTTTCTTATACCCATCTTTGCCATACTCATCTTATTTTCTTCACCCATACTATTTCATTCAGCACTAGTCTTCTTTTGGTTCATAATATTGGAATGCTCAGAATTACCCGCCTTCCACGATGCTTCCCTCTAGTTAACACCGCCAGTTTTGCAGCCAAACTGGCCCGCCCTTTGCGCCACTTCCACAACTCCCAGAGCCAAACAAACTTTGTGCTCTCCAACTCCTCGTCCGCTGGAAACGCCAATACCCCCAACTTGCCGCCTAAAAACGAGCCCAAGCCCTTCGACCCCTCTTATATGAAGGACTTCTCCACCAGCGAGCTCTTTTCCTTCATGGTCATTGGCGTGGCCACCTTCAACAAGCCATTGTTGAATCTCTGCATCAAGGCGTTTCCTTACGTTCCCCTTTCGGTGATCAAGGCCTTTGTCTATAAAATCTACTGTGGGGGCTCCACCATTGAGGAGGTGCGCCAGACGGGCCAACGCTTAACCAAGAGAGGCATCAACAACATGATGCTCTCGTTGACCATCGAGGCCTGCGAAGGCAAGGAACACATCGACCCAGATAGCATTGTGAAGCAGACCCAGCAGTCTGTGTTGGAAATTTTGGTGCCTCACACGGTGTCTGTTATTGAAAACTCAGGCAAGGATATCAACCTGATTCCTGCAGGCTACGTGGCCTTGAAGCCCACTGGTTTTGTTAAGAATGCCGCTGCTGTGTTGGAAAACTACAACAAGGATGAGTACAAGCCAGCCTTTGATAACTTAGTGGCCAATGCCAGGGCCATCTGCCAGACCATCTACGAGGAAAACCAGAGATTGGCCAAGATTTACCCCCAGAGAACGGCGCCTTTTGTGGTGGGTGTCATTGATGCTGAAAAGTATGACCTTCAGGAAGGTGTGTACGAGTTGCAGCGGAGATTGTACAAGGAGTTCAACAAGCTTGACGCTCCAGTATACGTGGTGGGCACTTTGCAGATGTACTTGTCCGGATCCACGGACTTGTTGGTTTTGGAGGAGAAGTTGGCAGCAGAGAACAACTACAGAGTGGGCTTGAAGCTTGTCAGAGGCGCATACATCCACTCAGAAAAGCAAAGAAGCACGGTGATCCACAAGACCAAGGAGGATACCGACCTCAATTACAACAGGGGCATCACCTATTGCATCGAGTCCATCTTGAGCAATACCGGTAACAAGTCCACCATTGGGCACTTGGTGGTGGCCTCTCACAACGACGACTCTCTCAAGTTGGCCACCGAAAAGGTGTACAAGCGGGAGTTTTCGGGCGAAAACCCCAACAAGGCCAACATTTGTTTGGGCCAGCTCTTGGGCATGGCAGATGGTGTGACGCATGAGTTGATCACCCACGATAAGGTGGATAATGTCATCAAGTACGTGCCTTGGGGTCCACCATTGGAGACCAAGGAGTACCTCTTGAGAAGATTGGAGGAGAATGGAGACGCTGTCAAGAACGATACCGGTATGGCTTTGGTCAAGGCCGCCGCATCCTTGATGTTCAAAAGAATGTTTGCATGAGCCATGACCCTATGATATAGGAATGAAAATGGTCACTTTGAAATGGTCACTCAAAACTGGTCACTGAACCATGTAAATTTGTAGGTTAATGACAATGAATATCAAAAGGTTGTCAGTGGTAGTATACTTGTTTTTGTTACTTAACAGATTTTATTGATTTATTGATTTATTGATTTATTGTTTTATTGAAGAATAGTGGTGTTGATTATAATATGATTATGAGCCCGGGTATTTTTTGGTTATGAGCCCAGGGTCTTGTGAAGGTGTTGGTATTGGAACATAAGGAATCAGTACATCTCTGATATTACTGAATGTTCCATGTGACTGCATGTAGGACAGATGAAACAGTGAATGGTTCATAGTTCATAGTTCATAGTTCATAGTTCAATATGTAGGAATAGTCTATGTAGAATCTTTAACTCCAGCTCAGCTAGGAATTCTGGGGAATCAGGTGGCCCATAGAGTAACCATGGTTTAAGGACCAGAGATCTCTTTTGACTATAAGACACGGATCTCATTGTTTCATCAAGATAAGTGAACACTTGAGTCGAAGTGTTTACTTCAGACATAGGCGGAGCCTCAATGTCAGTACAAGGAGATCTGGTGGGTCTGGATCTGGGAGGCATCTTGGTATGTCACCCTAGGTAGAGATATTCGATTAGTTTACTAATGAAAGGTTTAGCGAAGGCCTCATTATATATATGGGAGTCGGCCTTCACTGACCTTTGGTTGTCCTGATAGAGACGTGCCCTGCAAGCCTAGAGCGCCGTGTGCGCTCTTATTCGGTGGTATTTTCCAACAGTCTAATGGTGGTTGACGCCCCACTGAAAAGGAGTTGGGTGTCAATTGAAAAGGACTAAGAAAAGAGAAGAGAAGTTACTCTCATGAATTATAGAGTCAAGTCAGTCTGACGACAGTGAGTTCAAGAGATTCTTAGTATAGTATAGATACAGATAAGAATAGAAATGACTGAGATGAATACTTGAGTTTCATAACTAGTAGTAGTAGTGATAAGCCGGTACACCCATGTCCCAGGAGTAGTAGTAGTAGTATAGAGTAGTAGTAGTAGTATAGAGTAGTAGTAGTAGTATAGAGTAGTAGTAGTAGTATAGAGTAGTAGTAGTAGTAGTAGGAGTTAGGTTTGACTCAAAACAATGTATAAACAAGTCCGGCACAGAAAGAAGGAGTCCAAGGTAAAAGGTATATATATAGGGGATCCCTCTCTTGGTTGAGCGGCATCATCATTGACCAGAATATTACGGACCTTCTAGCACAGATCAGTAACACTTCCAAAGAATCAACAATGACTACTACTGTCCCAAAGCTCTTGAGATTATTAGCTACCAATGACATAACTGTTCCTAGCTACGACAGCGTTTGTTATAATGCTCAACAGTTGTAGTAGTAGTCAGTAGTAGTCAGTCGTTAGTAACAACTAGGAATAGTGAGTAGTAGTAGTAGTCAGTCATTAGTAACAACTAGGAATAGTGAGTAGCTGTAGTAGTCAGTCATTAGTAACAACTAGGAATAGTGAGTAGCTGTAGTAGTAGTCAGTCGTTAGTAACAACTAGGAATAGTGAGTAGCTGTAGTAGTAGTTAGTAACAACTTGGAATAGTGAGTAGTAGTAGTAGTATACCCTACATAATTTACTGTATCCTACTCTCTTGTACTCTATCCTATACTCTGCACAATTTACTATATCTTACATATGCTGTCCATATTCCACCAGTTCAATAGATGATGATATATGTTACGAGCCTCTATGCTATCCTATACGCTCTATTAATAGTCCCATAACCTATCTCCCTATCTATTGTATATCTATTGTCTATCTTAGTTTATCCTAACCTGTTGACAATACCATACTCTATACTCTATGTTTTAATGATGATATTCATAATGCTTGTTAGATCCACGATAGGTAGTGCCCTACCTATTGAGATATTATGCAACCTCTCTGCCTGATACAATGGCTATTGACTCACCCATGGCACCTTCACCCGTGACTTGACCTCATCGATTCACCTTACCTCGTGACATGGCGTTAAACACCCTACTCCACTCTGATTGATGAACCGCTCGCTATATAAGGTACTCGGATTCCCACTTATTGGGAATCCATCAACGAATAAAGGTAACTTAAGTACTAAACGTTATAACAAGAATCTAACAGTAGTAGTAGTAGTAGTAGTAGTAGTAGTAGTATAGAGTAGTAGTAGTAGTGGAGTAGTAGTAGTAGTAGTAGTAGTAGTAGTAGTAGTAGTAGTAGTAGTAGTAGTAGTAGTAGTAGTAGTAGTAGTAGTGGTAGTGGTAGTAGTAGTAGTAGTAGTAGTATAGAGTAGTAGTAATAGTAGTAGTAATCATTTTGAGGGTTATGTAAAATTATAAGTCATGACTTTATAGGGTATGAAAATACAAGATATGAGAAGCCGTATCAATATTCAATAAAGTTATTTCGACATATCGTATCGGTTAGACCCTTATCTTGAAAGTCTATGTTAAGCGTTAGCATAAACCCTCACATAATCTGGAACTGTTATGACGTTGGCCTCCAATAGCTCTCTCAAGTAAAGTACTTCAGTGTTCAATTCCCGGGCGAAGCTCGAGAATGACCGTCTTATCATGCTTCACCGGTGGTATTAGGCGCTTCTGCAATCGGGTGATACTTCGGGTCAAACGAGGCACCAACTCGTGCATTTCCTGGTGTGCATCCTTTAGGAGCTCTTCTTCGGTCTCCTCTTCAATGATCTCTCGTACTCTCGTAGCGTAGTATAGCTGTCTATATCTTGCTTGTAATGCGTGTAATGTTCAAGAGACCGGGAAAGATTGGAGAATTTGATGTTCAAGTCCTGGTCGTATGAACTCTTAGACATCAACTTCTCCACCTACGTGAACTCCTCACCCAAATTCTCCGACCTTTTGAGCAAGAGCGGATGTATGGGCTGGATTTGGGGGCTGCTGGCGTGGTGACCGCCTTCAGACGTGACAACAATAAGAGGTACACTGTGAAGTTGGACGATTTGACCACGGAGAGCCCCCATATCTTGGAGATCATGCAAAAGGAGTTGTTGGAGAACGCCCGCAAGATGTTTGACGAGCACCGCGTACTCGTGGAGGACTGGAAGGACTTTGTGCCCACGTTGAACGTTGAAGGCCAAGAACGTGATCTTGGCCCCATGGTGTGGAGTTCCCGAGTGTAAGGAAGACATCAAGGACTCTTCTGCCAAGCAAGACAACGGCGACGACGAGGAGCACGACGAGAGGGCACCTTTCATGGGAGCCAAGTCATTGTGCACGCCATACGATCAGTCTGAGTTGAAGAAGGACCAGAAGTGTAGTAGTAGTCAGTAGTTAGTAACAACTAGGAATAGTGAGTAGTAGTAGTAGTAGTAGTATAGAGTAGTAGTAGTAGTATAGAGTAGTAGTAGTAGTAGTATAGAGTAGTAGTAGTAGTATAGAGTAGTAGTAGTAGTATAGAGTAGCAGTAGTAGTATAGAGGAGTAGTAGTAGTATAGAGTAGCAGTAGTAGTATAGAGTAGCAGTAGTAGTAGTGGTGTAGTAGTAGTAGTGGTGTAGTAGTAGTAGTGGTGTAGTAGTAGTAGTGGTGTAGTAGTAGTAGTTAGTAACACCTAGGAATAGTGAGTAGTAGTAGTTAGTAACAACTAAGAATAGTGAGCAGTAGATGTAGTAGTAGTACTAGTAGTAAATACCTTGGTTTCCCTCTACATCACTTAGATTGGGATAAAGAAATAGAGAAATTGGTGGGTTTACTTCATAGCACCAACATTCGGCGTCTTAGTTTGACTCACAGGGCTCATGACATCAACACATTTCTTTATTCGAAGCTTTATTACCGTGATCTACATCAACAGATGCCGTTACTGCTGATCAAAAGGCTCAAAACCTTAGTGAAGAACTTTTTTCCACGTTTGGGGGAAGATAAGATCTTTGCAAGGATTGAGCATGGTGGTTTTGGTATCATTGATATCCAAATGCAATTGGAAGGTCTTAGAGCTGGTTTAATTCACAAGGTTTTGATTGAGGACAATAACTGGTTCTTCACTCTCTTCAGGGCGAACATCTAGGTATCCTCTCTACTTTATTTGAAGAACAAACCATTTAGATTGAGCCTTCTTCGTGGAGAACAAGTTAGAATCTTCATGTGATGGGCTTATTTGACGGACAAGTATAGTAGTCTCTACTACTAGAGTACACTATCCAGTACCACCGTACCAGTATATATCTCTAGTGGTATAGAACTTTAGTGTATGCAGCATAGTACTCTAGTACTCCAGTAGTCTGCCCCGTATAAACTCTAGTAGTCTAAAGTTCTAGTAGTTAGCCAGTACAGTATTGAAGCCAACCTAGTATTCCAGTACTCCAGTAGTCTATCCAGTACTCCAGTAGTCTATCCAGTACTCCAGTAGTCTATCTAATACTCCAGTAGTCTATCCAATACTCCAGTAGTCTATCCAATACTCCAGTAGTCTATCCAGTAGAGCCAGCAGCCTAACCAGTGTAGCCAGTATAGTACTCTAGTCTAATACTGCAGTAGTATAGTACTCTAGTATACTATCCAGTAAAAACTCTAGTGGTCCAAACCTCTAGTACTTTAGTACTGTAGTACTTTAGTTCAGCATTCTGGATTTCTAGTAGTATAGTAGTATAGTAGTCGGGTGGTCGGGTGGTCGGGTGGTCGGGTGGTCGGGTGGCCTGGTAAACTGGTAAACTGGTAAACTGGTAAACTGGTAATAAGGAGTCTCTAGCCAGTATCGTACTGTAGTACTCTGGAAGGCTAGCCAGTATAGCCAGTATAGCCAGTATAGCCAGTATAGTCAGTATAGCCAGTCGGTATAAAAAACATACTTTCATGGAGAGATGTCTTCTATCCTGAAAGGTGTTCCAGACTATGCCAGAGAATATTTGGTTCCTTATTTCCAAATTACCAAGACGATTCTAAGACCTGAACAGTTCTCAGGATCATCGGAGCTTCAATGGGAAGATTATGCTGAGCAACGAGGTGCCTATGTCTTACAACTGAGAAGGGACCTCATTCAGAGTTTTCAAGAACCTTATAAGGACACTCCTCTGCGCTATAAAGACCGAATGTTTACTGACACTCTTTTTAAGAGTCGAAACAAGCAAACAAAGGTCTATTATCATCATTTGGTGACCAGTGCTACCATCAAAGATCTTGCTGGCACCAGAGATTGGCCGAGAAACTGGATGAAGTTCAAGTAAACCACTTGGAATCATGGTAGCGACATGCTTTCAATCATTAAGTCATAGCAGTTAACAATTTTCAGTCTAAAAAATTGTGATTATATGAAGTCTCTGAACTGCCTATGCCTATGCTTATGCCTAATCTTTTTTTCTTTTTCTTTCTTTTTCTTTTTTTTTTTTGGTACACTCAAATATACTGATTTATCCATTAGAGGACCAATCAAAGTAAAGAGGCTAGTTAATCTGGCTTGGATCATGTTAGCCTCCATAGAGGTCATGTTTTCAAGGTATGAATCAATGGACTGGTATTTGTATACAGGGATAATAGGATATACCCCATATTAAACACTATCCTAGACACTAAAGTGTCCATTTTTCCAAGTGTTTATTAATGATCAGTGGCTAAATGTCTATAAATGTCTCTGGAGTCCAGATATAGCCACTGATCACACACTGCACCACCCATTCCCAGTCCACCACGGCCACGCTGCGTGAAGACCGGGCCTTGCGGGTGCTTCTTTTTGTTGACTTCAAGAACTCTTGTCCGCCATTATCGTACACAATCAAGTCATTCGGTTTAGGCTTTCCCTTGGTACTTTCTTTTTCCTGTTTGATGTACTGTTTGATCAGTGCACTAGTCTCGTGCAAAAACACACACTTGGTGCCAAAAGCTCGGAAAATGAACTTGCACATTTCTAGCACTTTCTCGTCCTGGTCCTTGTTCATCACGAGCACTGTATGATTCTCAAGAAGACAGCCATTGTTGTTGAGCTGCTGGCTCATGCTATCCACGTTCTGGAACTTGCTCATAAACTGGTAGATGTTGAGATTGGTCAATGCGTTGGCATGGATGGAGAACCCTGCCGGGAGGAGAAATACCTGCCAGTGGTGGAGAAGACCGGGCTTTTCTAGTGTGTTTTCAATAAAGCTATCGGCGATGATGGGCCAGCCCAAAGCCAATGCCTGAAGATACTTTGCACTTCTGGAATGGGAATCTGAGAGCAATGCAGCAAAAGAAAACGGAGCTAGAGTCAGTGCAGGATCTCCGGAATTGAGAAAGTGCATGATCTCGTCATCCACAAACGTTCCACCGTTGGCCAGAATGGTATGGTCCAACTTAGCCTTGCGTTCTTCACCAATAGACGTCACGAAAAAGAGCATCCCTTTGAAGAGACTAGTCCGCTCGGGTTTCTTGGGGCTCACAGACGGTTGGAGCAGAGTTATTTTCCACTCTGCTGCTTTCAAATTGAGCACTCGTTGCGCCACACCATAGTTTTCAAGCACCAAGTTAGTGTTTTTGCAGTAAAGCTGGAACTTGGCCTGGTGTGAGGCCCACTGATCGGCTTCCATGCAGATCAGGTAAAGAGGCACGTGGAACTGCGGGTTTCTTTTGAGTCCTGGTCGAACCTTGGCTAGAACCACAGTATCGAAGCCCCGAATGCACTTTATAGGCGATTCCACATCATGAAGCTCAAGTGCTATCACCACATATGCCCCCAACCGCAGCACCACAGCAACCACGTCGCCAATACGGATATCCAAGAGATGAAGATCGGAGTTTTTGGTGTGGATCTGCTTGAAATCTGAGTACTCCACCAACGACGACGTTTCGCCTGGCTGGAGGAGTCTGGCAGGGAAGATCTTGAACTGGAAAAAGGCCCACACGGCCAGCGGGTTTTTGATGCATTCACTCTTCAAATCAGACTGTGGCTCATGGTCTAGAACAACAAAATTCGGCGGTGTTTCAGGCAGATCTGAAAGCAGGCTCCTCAGCAAGGATGTATCCGGGAGCTTTTCCAAGTCCACACTAGAAACATCGTGGCTGAAATCTTCAAGCTCTGATGATGTTTGGCTCCAGGGTTGCCGATTAGAGGAAGAAGCAGACAATTGGACTGATTTTTTTAAATCTGAATGAAGAGAATTGACTTTCAGATCTCCAGAATGAGAATCAAATTTCAAGGTGTTCTCAGTATCGGAATTAACACTCTGGATGTTCTCAGTATCAGACTCAACCTTCATGTCTTCCGTATCGGAATCAACCCTCATATCTTCAGGGTTTGGAGAGGCTGCTTCGGCCAAAAAGTTGTGCTTCAGATAATCACGTTCAGCTGCTCTGGAGACCTTCTGCCGTTTATGCCGGAACAAACTATCGTCGTACATATTGGCCATGTCCCCATCGAGCTCAACAAAAGACTCGTCGTTGCTGGCCACACTGATATCCGAAAGCATCCGTTTTTGCCCATCGTTCTGGCTGCTGGAGAAGATCGACTTGCACCCAATGTCTCTGGTTTGCTTGTAGGTGTTATCGATCAATTCCTCCTGGGTATTGACCACCTGCGTAGTGGGCTCTGTTTTCTGCGACGAGTCCACGCCAAATGTGATTCTCTGGACGAATGGGGATGCTTGAAATGACTCGTTGAAGACAGGTTCTTGGTCTACCTGCGAGCTGGTGCCGGGGGCTTTATCAGCCTGGTTCAAATCGGGGAAACTGGACGGTATCCCTGAAGGAGTTGGTCCGGATCCTTGGGTATCGTTTAGCAACTCGGTCACTGGTGTTCTTTTGAACAATGGCAGTGTAGAATCTAGGCCTGATCTAAAGGGCCTATCAAGCTGAGTATCTCCATTATCAAGCTGAGTATCTCCATTAATAACCTGAGTGTCTGCATTAACAAACTGAGGTTTCACTTGGGTACCCTTTCCTTTTATGACCTGAGTATCCCCATTTATGAGTTGTGTATCTCCATTCATGACCTGAGGTAGAACCTGAGTGTCTCCTTTTATAACTTGAGTCTCTTTTCCTTTTACGACTTGAGTGTCATTCATGACTTGAGGTATGACTTGAGTGTCATTGACTTGAGTGTCATTGACTTGAGTGTCATTGACTTGAGTGTCATTGACTTGAGTGTCATTGACTTGAGTGTCATTGACTTGAGTGTCATTGACTTGAGTGTCATTGACTTGAGTGTCATTGACTTGAGTGTCATTGACTTGAGTGTCATTGACTTGAGTGTCATTGACTTGAGTGTCATTGACTTGAGTGTCATTGACTTGAGTGTCATTGACTTGAGTGTCATTGACTTGAGGCTTTGCCTTGATAACCTGAGTGTCTTGTAGTTTTGATGAGTACGGAGTATTGTGATCTCGTCCCTTAGCAGATTCCTCAGTAAAGTTCGGGGTATTCTCAGTGAACTCTTCTTTTTTGTCTCTTTCTCCATGTTCCATATTTTCAAAATCTTCATTTTCTGTGAATTCTGGGATCTCTCTCTCTTGTCCCTTTTGGTCTCTGGGCTTGACCACTTGAGTGTCGGCATATTGGGCCCCTAGGTCATAGTAATTAAGAGACTGCAGGCCATTCGGCTCTCTATTCTCCATTATTTGGGTATCTCGTAGTGCCGGCCTTAGATCATGGTGCCCCTCACGTGATCCACCTATCCCCAGCTTCTCTACTAATTCAAGCCCCTCAATAATATGAGCAGTAGTAGTAGTAGCAGTAGCAGTAACCTTACCAGCACCAGCATTGTCTATACCATCCATAGTGTCTATCACATCTATCCCATTGTCAATTTCAGTGTCTTCAAGTGTATTGGTATCATCTAGGACGGTAGAGTCCTGGAACATCTGACTCAAAGAGCGGTGTGCAAGAGGAGAGACATTTTGGTCAGCAAGAGAGACGTTTTGGTGGACGTTTCGGTTGACGTTTTGGTTGACGTTTTGGTTGACGTTTTGGTTGACGTTTTGGTTCACGTTTTGGCGGACGTTTTGGTGGAAGTCATGGTCAATATGGTTATTGGAGAACATGAGCGAGTCATGGCCAAACACAGGGCTAGTGCTCTGGTCAACCTGTGTGGGGTCATAGGGCAGACTGGGTTTCTGGGGCCGCGGGTCCATGCGGGACTCATTGGCGAAGATGAGACTGTCTTCTTGTGTGGGCGACTCCATGGAGGAAACGGCTCCTCTGCTGTGCTCCTATGTCCGATTTCCTATATTTTTGGGTCCTGTGTACTGTGCCCTATATCCGGTGTACTGTATCAATGTCCTGTGTCCTATGTCCTGTGTGCTATGTCCTGTGTCCTATGTCTTGTGTCCTATGTCCTTTAACCTTTAACCTTTATCCTGTGTCCTGTGTCCCTTATCCTTTAACCTATGTCCTGTATGCTTTAACCTTTGTCCTGTGTCCGGTATATTGTGTTGTACTAGGATGACAATGGAGTGGAGTGGAGTGGAGTGGAGTGTGGTAGATCAGGAGTAGTACTAAGATAGTAATGAATGGAGGAACTGTATGGATGATCGCGTATGGTTCATAAGTACGCGCACTGCTCACTATTCTTCTCACTCACTCACTCACTCATACTCATTCTCATACTCATACTCATACTCACCAATTCTCATACTCATACTCATACTCATACTCACCAATTCTTCTCACTCACTTACACACCGACACACACACACACACACACTCACACGTTCTCGTTCTCATTCTCACTCTTGTTCTCATACTCATACTCATTCTCATACTCATTCTCATACTCATTCTCCATACACTCTATTCTCTAGCC
This sequence comes from Metschnikowia continentalis, assembly GCA_002370835.1. Taxonomy (NCBI): domain Eukaryota; kingdom Fungi; phylum Ascomycota; class Pichiomycetes; order Serinales; family Metschnikowiaceae; genus Metschnikowia; species Metschnikowia continentalis. The sequence goes on along the minus strand of NLAO01001848.1, from coordinate 112,113 downwards.
TATCTTTTTTTCTTTCACTATGCTCTTTGCTTTTCATTTACTTTCTATAGGCTACTACAGACTTTATACCCTACTTCATACACTACTCTACACTACACTACTCTCTACAGTCTCTAAACTCTTTACTCTATACTTTACTCCATACTCTTCAGTCTACCATATATTATGCTATACTTTACACTACACTATACTCTACACTACACTATACTCTACACTACACTACACTATACTCTACACTACACTATACTCTACACTACACTATACTCTACACTACACTATACTCTACACTACACTATACTCTACACTACACTACACTATACTCTACACTACACTACACTACACTACACTATACTCTACACTATACTCTTCAGTCTACCTATATTCTACTCCATACTCCATACTCCATACTCCATACTCCATACTCCATACTCCATACTCCATACTCTTTCACCTATTCTCTTTGCTCATTTTGACAGTGAGTTCTCTATCTTATTTGTTAAGTACTTCATAGTCTATTCCATAGTCTAGTCTACTCCATACTCTTTTGTCTAATCTAGTCTATACCCTACTCTGATTTAACTCTGTGCTATATACTTTACTCTCTACTCTACACTCCTTACTCTTACTCCATAGTCCATAGTCCATACTCTCTACTTTATATTCCACACTCTACTAATTCACTTATTTTCATCACTCGATTGCCTACTACTCTACACTCTACTCATGGCAGTGGTGGGATCCAGTAGTGGAGTGGTATAATATGTCAAGTGAGTCAGGAGTATGGTTTAATTAATCAGTACTGAGTCTATGGGGACCCTATCGAAAATTTTTTGAGTAGATATGCTTTAACGTCTACCCTCTATTCTTCAGTCTCTATATTCTTTACTATCGTCCAACACTTTATTCTATGCATACAACGTGTGTATACTCTTATTCTCTTTCACTTATCTTGATATCTCCCTGATTCTTACTCTATCTTATTTTCTCTATATACTCCACTCCAGTCAACTCTACTCTAGTCTACTCTAGTCTACTCTAGTCTACTCTAGTCTACTCTAGTCTACTCTATACTCTATACTCTATACTCTATACTCTATACTCTACTCTACTCTACTCTATACTCTACACTATACTCTATACTCTATACTCTATACTTTATACTCTATACTCTACTCTACTCTACTCTATGCTCTACACTATACTCTATACTCTACTCTATACTAATCTTATATATACTTCTTACCCAACTTCTTCCTACTCTTTACTCTCCTCTACGCTCTATTGTACTCTACACCATCTACTTTATCTTACTGTATACTCTTAAATGTATGCTCAATACTCTACTCTACACTATACTATACTCTTAAGTGTACTCTCCAATTTCTACTTTAACTTATGCTCTATGCCCTTCTCTTAATCAAATTACTTTCACTCTTTCACACTATATACTCTAGTCCATACTCTATACTCTTTCACCCATTATCCTTTGTTCATCTTTACACACTAATTGCTCTATTTTATTTTCTACTCTACCTTGTTTTTTACTACTTCATAGTCTACGTCCTAGTCTACTTCCTAGTCTACTTCCTAGTCTCCAGTCCACTCCAGTCCACTCCAGTCCATTCCAGTCCAGTCCACTCTAACCGATCTACACTCTTACTCCATACTTTATAATCTTAGTTATTCATACTTTTAACTCCGACTGACTCTATATGCTTTATACTCTACACTATATATTTCGCACTCTACTCTTGAGTCTACACTAGCCTAAACTAGTCTTTACTAGTCTCCACTCTAATGAATACTAGTATGATCTCTAGTTACACTCTAGTCTACACTAGTATAGACTCTAGTTACACTTTCTTAACCTGAATGACCACCACTCTACAGTATACTCCACTCTTAAGTATCTTAGACTACTCTCTACTCTACTCTACTTTACTATAACCCTATACCAAATTTAATCTTCACTCATGAGTCTCTTACTCGATACATCTTTTGATCCTTTCTACAATGACTTCTTTTCCTCTCTGTAAATCTTGACTTTACTCCCTAAGCCTTAGTTAGCTATCTTTCATCTACTCCCTCTACACACTGGAGAGTGTTGAGAGTTAGCCTTAACTCTTTGATAAGTTGGAATTGTTATGGCATTGGCCTCCACTAATTCTTTCATGTATGGTGCTTCAGGGTTCATCATAGATCACTTATATTCTTCTCTAAACTAGATATCAGTGAACTGTTCTCACAATTGATACCGCTCAAACCTTAGCGGGATCCTCTCTATATATACAGTCAGTCCCGGGGACTCCCACATCCGAGACCGGCATCTCGTAAGTGACTATGCATGACGAGTGTACGTCCTCGTCGTGTATATATCCCTGTTTCATCTGCACCATGTATCTCTGAAACCTGTGGGACCTCTCCACCTCATCTCCAACCCTGTGTATTGTCGTTGACCTGCAGGCAACATGTTTCACAGTTGCCGAGTGGAATAAATAATACAAGTAGAGTAGAATCACAATCTTCAAGGGATAGTAGACACCAGCCTGTAAGTCAAGGCTTACAGTGTAAGTGTTGACGTCCACATTGCTTCCTCCCCCAACAGGTCCAAGAGTCTGAATGCTGAAGTTACCCGTAACACTTCCACTTGCGTCGTTACAGCACGATTGGCTAGAACCAAATTGCAAGGAGGCACCGTTGTCTGCATTAAGAGTGAAGGTATAAGAGCTGGTTTCAGTGGCCAAGAAAAATCCACTCAATTCCAAGGTGTAGTTGGTGGTTGTGATGCTTTGCCCGTAAATGTTTCCATTCACAACTGTAGCATCAGGGACTCTGTTGGTGATGGAGAAATCAGAGGTAGTGACCCGCGAAGTTTGTTTCAAGTAGCCGAATTGCTTGTACCCTGAGGTGAAGAAGCCAGCACTCCAGCCTGTATTAATCAAGACATGAATACGCTATACTCGTATATTTACTCTGTACTCCCACTCTTCTACTCTCTTCTACTCTACTCTATTCTACCCCCCGCTCTACTTAAACTCCACTCTACTCTACCCTAGCTTTACTTAGACAAGGTGCTTTAATAATACACATGAATGGCGAGATACTAGCTTTGAACAGGAAAACTCCACTACCTAATCTTAGATACTTATAGTCTAATACAGTTATCATTAATTAACTAAGATTACCCATAACGCTGATCGGGCGAGCTCCTACTAATAGTAGCCGCTCAGAATACGCAGCCATCGTTAGGTCATCGTTCCTGGAAGATCCGATTAACATTGACAAGCCGTTAGAAGCTTAGACCCTTTGAAAATACAGGTTAACTCCCCATGTCACATAATAATTCTAACATTTGGTAGCGCAGCGCACCAGAAACCATTACCTTAGCGGTGAGGAAAACGTTATGGTTGAAGCCGTGCCCGCAGGAGGGTACGCCAGAAGGAACGTCGTTGAGATACCGAACATTCCCAAGTTCGAAATTGAAACAAGAAAAAAGACAGATGCAACCATATGCCTTGGATTATTGGGCGTTCAACTTAGAACACTTTCTAGCCAGCCATGTATCCGCAAGCTAGCGAAGAAGCATCCAAACATATATGTCTTCTGACCTTAGGAAAATTAGCTTTCCGCTCAATCCCCCGGACCGCAAAACCCTTTGAAGATAGTACTCCAAACGTACGTTGACAAGTTAGCAGAAGAGGACTTCGACGTGATAATTGAAGAGGTGATACCCGGGACTATCGAATTTAATATTCGCATGTTGAGTGACGAGCCGAACGAACACACGAATCTATTAGTGGATACCGTGCTCGAAAGAACTAAACACCTCCCACAGTTCAATGAGATCGTATTAGAATTATTATAGTATATGATATTTCATATTTCGTGAGATATGGTTTCTCGTAATGTTCAATACTGAGGAAGCCCTGATAATGGTAGTTTTCACATCTCACCTATTCTAAGAACACAGTTTTAACCTATTCTCAGAACATAGTTTTAACCTATTCTCAGAACAGTATATCAATTGCTTTGCAGCCAAATGGGTGAAGGTTTTGAGGAGAAACTCCATCATTACCATTCCATAATCGATAAGGTGCGGCAACTTATGGACTTATCTATGAGTCCTCGACAGATAGGGAACTAATATCATATTCGGATGCAAGCTTTGCTTCGGAACCTGACGAAGGATATTGATCAGTTACAGGTTACATGATAATGTTTCAATCTTGCCATTAAGAACCTATTCTCAGAACACAGTTTTTCACCTACTCTAGACTTTGAATTGACTCTTCGCACCCTAGTCTATAGTTCTGATTGTATTCTGTCAGTTAATACTGAACTCTTGTCATGTGTAACTATTTCCATGTGAACCATTGTCATGTATTACTATTTTCATGTAAACTATTGTCCTGTGTAACTATTTTCATGTAAACCATTGTCCTGTATAACCGTTGTCCTGTGAACTATTTTCATGTAAACTATTTTCATGTAAACTATTGTCCTGTATAACTATTGCCATGTAAACTATTGTCTTTCGTAAATTATTGTACCCAACCATTGTACCCAACTATTGCACCCAACTATTGTTATACTGTACTGAGACTCACTTGCTTGTGATACTCAAGGCATACGGTGATACTAATTCTTATAGTCATTTTTTTTGGTGGTGGTTTGGTTTAGTTTTAGTAGGTAAATCTGAATCTTAAATTAACTATGAATTCACTGGGAAAGAAAAGGTAAGAATAGTGTAAGTCCTATAGGATAGCGATTGCCTGTGTACAGGACCTACCATTTTACGTCTGATGTACAAAAAAAAAAAAAAAAAAGAAGTAAATAAAATAAAATAAAATAAAATAAAATAAAATGATATAATATAATATAGAAAGCTTATTTCGTGATTAATTTATGACTACTGTGGTTACATCATAGACACTTTAGTGCGTCTACTCCACTCCACGTCTCGAAGTACAGTGTTTTTTCAAAAGTATTCAAACCAGCGCGACAAAATGTTTCGAACCAACAAGACAGAATGGTTCAAACCAGCGAGGCAAATCGACTCAAACCAAACTAGTAAAATTTAACAAACCAATATACATAACCCCTAACAAGTTTTTGTATACAGGATAACAAGGAAACCAGTTCAGTTTCAGTTTCGTCCGTTTTTCACCCTTGATTGGTTATTGGCCGTTGATTGATACTGCAAGACTTTTGTCCCAAATGTGGTACATTGAGGCAATCGTCCAGATTTAAGATTTCAGAATATTGAATTTTAAAAAAAGTTGGTGTGAACCGTTCTGTCTTCTTGATTCGAAACATTCTGTCTTGGATCGAAACATTTTGAGTTCTTGGTTTGTTTAATTTTGCTAGTGTGGTTTGAATCGTTTTGCTACGCTGGTTTGAATACTTTTGAAAAACACTGTAATATAAACTTTTGGATCAGATGTTTGTTTTTTTTCTTATGAATTTACCTTGGACATGAGAAATAATCGTTTTAAAGGAATTACTCATTTTCTCTTGGTGTGTGTTTATGGTATATTATCTTTCAAAGGGCCACTTTATATAAAGGCGCGGGGCTCATAACCCAGGTTGCATTAATTATTAACCATCATTAACCACCATTAACTACAATTAACTACAATTAACTACCATTAACTACAATTAACTACAATTAACATTTACATTAATTCAGAAAAAAAAAAAACAAAGGTAGGGCTGGAGAGACAACATTGGTACAGTGTTTTTCAAAATTATTCAAACCAGCGCGACAAAACTATTCAAACCAAGAAGACAGAATGGTTCAAACCAGCACGGCAAAATGTTTCACACCAACTTTTATTCGAATTCAATACTCTGAAATCTTAAATCTGGAGGATTACCTCATATTTACTACATTTGGGAATCTTGCAGTATCAATCAAGGGTGAAAAACGGAATGAAACTGAACTGGTTTCCTTGTTATCCTGTATACAACAACTTGTATTTGATTTGAAAGACTGTGCGAGGGAGTATGAAACTTCTTGAATTATTGGTTTGTTTAGTTTTGTTTGAATAGTTTTGAAAAACACTGTATACAGAAATCTTACCACAATTCAATTGTGGAATCATCTTGTGTATTACGCACTATTTTAAGTATTGGAATATTTACCGAAAGCACCTGGAGATACTATAGTCGGTCTACCGGATCCATAATTTCAGTTTTTGGTATTTTGTGGTTTCTGAAAATGTACACCAAGAAGGAAGATATAAGTGGTTCAATAAAACTCTCGACTCCACTCTACCTACAGATCTATATGCAGTATTAATACTGACTCTACCTAAAAATCTACGTATAGTGCAGTGTTTTTCAAAACTATTCACACCAACAAGACAAAATGGTTCAACCACACTAGCAAAATTAAACAAACCAATAATTCAAAAAGTTTCGTACATCCCTTACAAGTTTTTATATGCAGGACAACAAGGAAACCAATTCAGTTCTGTCCGTTTTTCACCCTTGATTAATACTGCAAGACTTCTGTCCCAAATGTAGTACATATGAGGCAATCCTCCAGATTTAAGATTTTAGAGTATTGAATTCTAATAAAAGTTGGTGTGAAACATTACGCCATTTGGTTTGAACCATTCTGTCTTGGATCGAAACATTTTGTCATGCTGGTTTGAATAGTTTTGAAAAACACTGTAGTAATAAAACTCACTCTACCTAAAGATCTATGTATAGTACTAATACTCAGTCTACCTGCAGATTTATATATAGTAATAAAATTCATTCTACCTACAGATTTATATGTAGTACTAAAGCTCAGTCTACCTACAGATTTATATGTAGTACTAATACTCATTCTACCTGTTAGAACCGCCACGGGTAGAGACTCACTACCCATCGGTATTTTTAGAGTCACGAAAGTCGACTAGTCAGCTACTTGCCACAGAGACTGACTACTAGTTTATTTTTTAGTCGTTTCTTTTGTTGCTCGTTTCTTTTGGCACCGAATGACCGATTAGTCACCTCATCTCATCGGCTCATCTCACCACCCTTTTGTTACAGTGTTTTTCAAAAGTATTCAAACCAGCGCAGTAAAACCATTCAAACCACACTATCAAAATTAAACAAACCAATAATTCAAAAAGTTTCGTACCCCCTTTGCGAAGTCTTTCAAACCAAATGGCATAATTTTTCACACCAACTTTCATTAGAATTCAATATTCTGAAATCTGAAATCTGAAATCTTAAATCTAAAGGATTGCCTCTTATATACTTCATTTGGGAGTCTTGCAGTACCAATCAAGGGTCAAGTTCCAAAAAAGGGTTAAAAACGAACGGAACTGAACCCTGTTTCCTTGATATCCTGTATACAACAACTTGTCCATTTGGTTTGAAAGACTGTGCGAAGGGGTACAAAACATTTTGTTACGCTGGTTTGAATCATTTCGCTGTGCTGGTTTGAATAGTTTTGAAAAACACTGTATTGGAACATAAGGCATGTGTCTTATGATGAGCTTGAGCTTGAGGAATCAATATACCTGCGGGTACTGCATGTTAGCGTGACTGCATACAGTTGAAACAATGATGATGGATATTGTTCAAGAGAGGCCAGGCTGGAGGTAAGTCTGTCTAGTCTTTTGTCTAGCACTTGTCTAACACTTGTTTAGTCCTGGCCATTGTCTTGGAGAAAACAATGACCGAGAGGGATGAAACAGGAGTCCCCGAGACTAACTATATAAGAGAGAGGATCGTACTCAGGCTTGAGCAGTATCAATTGTGAACAAAAGTAACCGACTCATTACTTTACATAGCAATAGAGTTACATAACCAATAACAAATATTATTACTCAAGTCCCTCATTTGATAGAGTTATTGAAGTCCAATCATGTATCCGTTCCTCTGTACCAGAAGGTACGTGCTAACGCGCAACGCGAAGTACCTCACCTCCGCACATGCTAGGAACTCTTTGACAAAAAGCGCACTACAGTGTTTTTCAAAAGTATTCAAACCAGCCTTGCAAAATGTTTCGAACTAAGAAGACAAAATGGTTCAAACCACACTATCAAAATTAAACAAACCAATAATTCAAAAAGTTTCCTACTTCCCTTACAAGTTTTTGTATACAGGATAACAAGGAAACCAATTCAGTTCCGTCCGTTTTAAACCTTGATTGGTTCTTGACCCTTGATTAATACTGCAAGACTTTTGTCCCAAATGTGTTACATTGATGCAATCGTCCAGATTTCAGATTTCAGATTTCAGATTTCAGATTTCAGATTTCAGATTTCAGATTTCAGGATATTGAATTCTAATAAAAATTGGTGTGAAACATTACGCCATTTGGTTTGAACCATTTTGTTATGCTGGTTTGAATAGTTTTGAAAAACACTGTATCAATGAAAACATGTTTTGTTAGAAGCAAACCAAATTTTGTTTTATACTATCATCTGGAAACAGTTTAAAGATGTGTTAATATAAAAGAAAAATGAACAGCATTCAATTTAATTTTGAAAGATTTAGGAGAAGCCCAGTATTTTCTCCGCTAAACAATATGGGTGTGAAATGGTGGTACTAGATTTCATCTTGCAGATTATATTAATACTCAATTATCAAGTTCTGTGCTAGCTAGTTGATGGTATTCGTATACCAGTTGACCTAAAAGTAGTCGAGAGATATTCAGACCCTGGTCTAGTATTTTGGTATAATTGGTACCATTATTAGTATCAGTATTAGTATCAGTATTAGTATTAGTATTAGTATCAGTACACTATCAGTACACTATCAGTACACTATCAGTACACTCCACCTGGAACACCACTACAAAAACTATGAGATGGGTTTTGGAGTGACTAGTCGATTCTGGGATGTCATCTTCGGCACCGAGATCACCTCCTCCACCCAGAAGTCAAACTACCCTGGCTTCTTTATGCACTGTACATATGTATTCGTAGGGCCTAATTTGGTACTAAAGGCAGCGATAAGAATTGATAATAGACTCCCAATATGATTAAAGTTATATGTAACACTATTGTTTGATGTTGAATGTAAAGTCGTTCAGTGTGAGGGTCACCTCATTGAACTGCTGATGACGATTCTTCTTCAATGTCGTATCCTCTTCCGGTATACTGTGAGGGGTATAAACTGTTTCTGTTGGTTTATCCCATGCGAGTTGTTTCACTTCGGCAGCCTGATCCCATAACTTCATGTACATTCTTTCTTTAAACTTGAAATCTGCTTGACGTCTTTGAAGTTGCTCAAGAGGAGTAAGGAGCAGACTAGTTGCCTTTTTGGTTGAATTAGTAGGTTCATCTCCACTCGTTTTGTTTTTGGCGGTATTAGAAGCGGTTTGTAGTGCTTCCAAATGCTCCATTACGTCAAACTCTAGTACGCTCTCATACTGGTTATTTTCGTCGGGAGTTTCAGTGGTGTAGTTTTCAGTATCATACTCGTATTTGTAGCGAGCCTCATGGAAAATCAAGCGGCACTTTTCCTAGTACAAGCATCAGTACACTATCAGTACAGTGCAATAGGTAGAGGCAGTAAATGATATGATCTTTGGTGTCACCCAAATATCTCTGGTAAGTCATGATCTCCAGTGACGGACTCCAGGGACGGAATCTAGGGACCGAAAGAAATGGTGTAAGAATTTTTATGAATATGTCTTAAACCAAGTAACCAAGTAACCAAGTAACCAAGTAAAAGATGACTAGTAAACCAAACTTCTCCGAATTGATGACAGAAGTCATGTTCACTCCAAACTGAAACATATTATTGGCAAATTCCGGCACCTTGACCTCGTCGTTACAGTTGTAGAAGTAACAATCACAGCTATACCTTCGTAATAGACCGAAAACGAGCCGATCTTCGTAATCGGTCGAAAACTAGCCCAGTTTCATTGCAACATGGTGGCTTGAGGAAGTAGCATGTGCAAAAACGTAGGAGTTACCTTTCAAGGAAGACCCAACAGTTCATGGTCACAGACACGATGCTGTAGCTCAAACAGACCCATAAGTTCTCCGTGAGGTTATACAAACTGTACATCGAAAGTGTGGCCACGGAAAAATTTGACTTGACAAAGTGTTAATTTTGCGAGACCTCACTCTCGATACATAGAGAGTGCTCAAAGGGGGAACACCTCTTGTTCATCTTGTTCATCTTATTCATCTTGTTCATCTTGTTCCCAAGCCTTGATGTCATCGTTGAAGCTGGGAAAATTTGAATTAATAAGATCCTGAGCAAGTGTCTGGTCCCTGATAGAAACCTGGTATGGTTAGTGACCACCAATTCATTTTTAGGCGCAACATACACCAGTTATAATACATTGTAGATGTCAAGGACCAATGTCCTTCTGCTTTTTGAATCAACTTTAAAAATGCAGCTATTACTCTGATTGAAACTTGATCACTCCAAACCTTGATGATTATTAGGACTAGAAATGATTCTATAGATTACTCTAGTTGTACTTCTATGGATTACTCTAGTTGTACTTCCATGGATTACTCTAGTTGTACCTCCATGGACGTCTCTTTTGTCTATTCCTCCTACTCATGGGGCTACTCCTTTAATACAAAAATTAATGTAAACAACATGCTTTTATATGTAACATCCAAACTCACATCTTTAGAAATTTATCTTTCCTCAAATGACCCCGTCTTTTATTCCTTTTGACCCTTGGCTCTACTTTGGAGTACATCTTTTACGCTTTGGTATCCCATTTTCCTATTTTACATGTACATTTGTTTTTATATTAGTCACTTCTTTAGATTCCCCCATTTTTAGACATTAATCTTTTCCCCAAAATAACCCTCCTCCCTTTGACTTGTCTACTGTAAGTTTGAAAATTGTTATGAAATTTGTTATCTCCCATTCCTACACTCTATGCTTTGGTGGTCTATTCAGAATAGTGGTGTTCAGTTGTTTCTGATAATTATAGTGTCTATGGATGTTGTGGTTTCTGGTAATCATAGTGTCTATGGATGTCTATGGATATCGTGGTGTCTGGTAATCATAGTGTCTGTGTCTGATGATTTTAAGAACAAGTATATCTTGTGTAAGCGGCGTGTGGCCGTTCTTGTTGCCTACAATTCCCACCAATATGACATTAGTGAACATCATATCTACACCATGACCATCTGAATCAATGGGTAATGTAATGGTGGTTTTTCTTTTCCTTCTTAATCTTTTAAAATCTCTCTTTGAATGGTGTAGCCTAATCTAAGACTTAAGGCTCAAGACTTTCTTGATTATTTCTATTGGTCATCCACACTTTAAGCTGTGTGACGCTGTATTATATAAGTTGATATCTGTCGGCTTTAAGCTGCGTTGCTATCTTCTATAAGCTGTGATCTGTCGGCTATAAGCTGTGATCTGTCTTCTGTAAACTCCAAGGATCGTGGATAAAAGCCAACATCAACCAATGGAGCTCTTGTCATGGTTCTAGTATGAATTTAGCTACCAGACAAATGGACCCTATGATCCAAAGATTCCAAACCGGTTGAGTCACGTGTTCACGTACTGGACATTACTTATTTGAATTGACTGCTCGGTCAATTGCTTGGAAAAGTAGCAAAGTGGTCACTTGAGCTGTTTCTTTGATTCCGATGCTTCACACTCTGCCTAATTGGGATGTAGTACTATACTAGACTAGACTATACTCTTTGCTACACTTTTGTATAGTTACACTGAAAACCAGATTCGGATTTTTACTATAAATAGAAACAATACTTACGAATAAGAAATTTAAATAAAAAAAATTACGAGAGTGGGGGATTTAAAGTTGGAGAATTGGGAATTGGAGAATTGGGAATTGGAGAATTTACGGTGTAATGGTTACGAGCCCGCGCTCTTCAAGATTATTCCCCCCACCCCCAGTCTTGTTTTTTTTAATATCGAAAACAAAAAAAAAAAACACCAATATTCTTAGTACCTCCTTATTCTAAATATAATACCAATAAATAAAAAAAAGACTCCGTGAAATCTGGTTGATTTTTACACTTGGATGGTTTCAGTATGGAGAGTTATTGATGTTAGTGAGAAAGTGGGTATGGTGTCGCGCTCATGACCACTTAAAAGGTGAATAAGCTTTAGACAATCGACAAAAAGCTTATTATGAAAATTTTTTAATGACCTAACCCATTCATTAATTTCACATGTCTACGGTTGAGTAGTACCTGAAAAAAAATTTCCTAAAAAAAATTTCCTAAAAAAAATTTCCTAAAAAAAAGTACCTGAAAAAAAGTTCCTAAAAGAAAGTACCTGGAATAAAGTACTTGGAGAAAAATTGCCAAGACTAAAATCAGTAAAGAGCCAATCCAGTCTATACACGAGACAATCACAAGTTATTATTAGACAGAAATTAATCCGGAATTGGACAAAGAAAAGAGACATTGTAATTTTCTTGAACTTTAACGGGGACTGTCCATAAATTGGTCCGGTATCTGGACTTACACACCAGTAATTATAAACGGTGTATACAGGAAATCCCACAGTCAACATTTTATCCCACAGATTTTCCTGTCAAGCAAAGGTATCAGTACTAGAGGAACAAATAGTACTAAGCAGGGTAGAGTGGAGTAGAGTGGAGTAGAGTGGAGTAGAGTGGAGTACAGTGAGTGGAGTACAGTGAGTGGAGTACAGTGAGTAGAGTGGTGTTCGCAGTGGTACCTCATTTTGTTGAAGTAATAAAAATACTAAAAAAACAATAGGAGAAGAATTATGGTCTTTAGTTTTGGAGGAGTAGAACTTTATTGAACTGTTTCTGTATAATTTCTTGTACCATTTTTGTACCATTTCTTGTGAATTTAGACAATTATTTCTATGACAGGTTGAGACTCTGCGATGGTTAGTCCAGAAATTAGTATTGGTATAAAATACTTAGGATTAATCTCGACTTTTTTATTCCAACAGTTGGTGGCATTATCAGGAAGTAAAGGTTAGCCAATACGTTGGATATATATATATATATAAACTATGGTTACGAGCCCCGGCATTTATAAACCTACCATGAATTTTCCTTCACATACACTATTCAAACCGCCTATTGAAGTTTCTGCCAAAAAAAAGCCATCATAAGAAAACCCTGAATATGAGTTCCAGTCAAAAAAAAAAAAAAAAAAAAAAAAAAAAACTGCTCAGGGATGACTATAGGCTTGGAGATTGCACCCGTTATGAGCCCGGGCCACACAATCACAATTGTTATACCCAGTTAGAATTATTTAATTCGTACTCACTCAGAATGCAAAATCAAAATCAAAATCAAAATGAAAATGAAAATGAAAATCAAACTGGCCTTGAATTCACCTATTCTGGGGCTATGGTTATAGATAAGTGTGGTCAAGAGCCCTGTCCTTGTAAATCTCTGGTCACGAGCCCTGGCGTCCACTTCTAACATCAATTCAGACTAAAACAAGAAAACCAAACCACCAATAAAGTGAATAATCTTAAAAAAGAAAAACACATTATCAGGAACCAAAGATTTGTCCATTCCATTAATTTCCCATCTCTTCTTGTTTATTCACATCCATGAAACGTTTCCTTGTCTTTGGCCAATGGAACTGGTTAGGTCACTGGGTGTTGGGTCACCATTTTTATGAGTCTCTCGAGATTTTGAGCTCATTTGAGTTCGTTTGAGTTCGTTTGAGTTCATTTCTTGACCAACCTTCACCTAGTTTAATCAACAGAAAGTTGTCTTTTATCTAAGGTAAGTATACATGGAGTGATGGAGTGTGGAAGTGGAAGTGGAAGTGGAAGTGGAAGTGGAAGTGGAAGTGGAAGTGGAAGAGGAAAAGGAAAGGGAAGTGATGGTGAAGCCGAGGAAAACATAATGGAAGAATATTCCTAAAAAAAAGTGGTTGGGATATGCTTATGGAAATTCTAGTGAATCATTTAGTTCTTGTTTGATGTATAGAGTGACCCTTTTTGTTAGTGTCAAGTCTATGGTTAAATCTAGCAGTTAAATCTATGTTCCTAAACACAGGTTTTGTTGAATCTGTGCTTACATGAAACATGAAGGTGGGTTCCAGCCATATATTGATATTCTAAGAAAGAAGCCCCACATAATTACTGGTGTGTATACTTGGTGACCACGCATAATACCACATTATCTCCTATGGAAAGCCCAAACCCCAAAGATCTCTATAGAGTAAACTAATAAACAGGTTCAACAGTTTTTAATGACTATTTTTTGAATAAGTATGTGGTTTATCCTGTGTTTATTCCCGATAGTCCTGTGTTTAGTCCTGTGTTCAGTCCTATTTTTTTTTAGTCCCGTTAGTCCTGATGTTTTTGTCCCGTTAGTCTCTGTTTTAGTCTCTGTTTTAGTGCCCTTAGTTATTTAACATAGGCCGTATAATGGTCACAGTACATTTAAGATCTGACACTCCAGATTAGACTTAAACATATTGAAGTCCATATTTAAATTCAAATGTTAGATTGAGTGAAGATAAGTGTAGTCAAATTGGTAGTCAAATTGGTAGTCAGATTGGTAGTCAGATTGGGAGTCCGATTGGTGAGTCCGATTGGTGAGTCCGATTGGTGAGTCCGATTGGTGAGTCCGATTGGTGAGTCCGATTGGTGAGTCCGATTGGTGAGTCCGATTGGTGAGTCCGATTGGTGAGTCCGATTGGTGAGTCCGATTGGTGAGTCCGATTGGTGAGTCCGATTGGTGAGTCCGATTGGTGAGTCCGATTGGTGAGTCCGATTGGTGAGTCCGATTGGTGAGTCCGATTGGTGAGTCCGATTGGTGAGTCCGATTGGTGAGTCCGATTGGTGAGTCCGATTGGTGAGTCCGATTGGTGAGTCCGATTGGTGAGTCCGATTGGTGAGTCCGATTGGTGAGTCCGATTGGTGAGTCCGATTGGTGAGTCCGATTGGTGAGTCCGATTGGTGAGTCCGATTGGTGAGTCCGATTGGTGAGTCCGATTGGTGAGTCCGATTGGTGAGTCCGATTGGTGAGTCCGATTGGTGAGTCCGATTGGTGAGTCCGATTGGTGAGTCCGATTGGTGAGTCCGATTGGTGAGTCCGATTGGTGAGTCCGATTGGTGAGTCCGATTGGTGAGTCCGATTGGTGAGTCCGATTGGTGAGTCCGATTGGTGAGTCCGATTGGTGAGTCCGATTGGTGAGTCCGATTGGTGAGTCCGATTGGTGAGTCCGATTGGTGAGTCCGATTGGTGAGTCAGATTGGTAGTCACATTCGTGAGTCAGATTTGTATAGTCAAATAAGTGTAGTCAAATAAGTGTAGTCCGATTAGTGAGTCCGATTGGTGAGTCCGATTAGTGAGTCCGATTGGTGAGTCAGATTGGTGAGTCAAATAAGTGTAGTAAGATTAGTGCGTCAAATTACACTTGCTGGAATGTCACACTTCATATGGAATGCACCACATATATCTGATACCCCAACTCTTTATAGGTAGAATATGAAGAGCCATTATTCTACTATGTCTGTCAGACAAACCAGATATTAAGTTGATTGATTTCGGCAGTGCATGTTTCACGCAGAGAACAATCTACTCGTATACCCAATCATGGTTCTACACATCTCCAGAAGTCATCTTAGGACTTCCATACACCGAGGCCATCGACATATGGTCTTTGGGATGTACGGTTGGAGAGTTGTTCTTGGAGTTACGCATATTCCCTGGATCTTTCGAGGAGGTCCACATTAGCAGATAATCAGTTTGACCAATTTGTCTAGAACATCTCTTCCCTAAGCAAGTCCATCTGAAATTCTAACTTCCAAAGTACCTGCAAAACAGTCGGTAATGTTCCACTCATTCATAGTCACAGAGTCAGTTATAGTCACAGAGTCAGCAATTGTCAAAACTCACAATTAAATCACCAACATCTGCTCGATAACATTAACATTGACCCAATTTCTGGTCACTATTAAGTATTGATCAGTATGTGTCAGGCATCAGAGACATTCAGTCAGTTATTCAGTCAGCTATTCAGTCAGTTATTCAGTTAGTTACTCACCCAGTTACTCACCCAGTTATTCACCAAGCTACTCACTAAATTCAAGGTTATTTTGGTGTCTCACTGAATCAGAGATTTGGTTGGTCAAGAAAAGCAGACATCGTGGAAGAACTGGCTAAACATAAGCACAAAACTAATACTTTAAAGTGTTGCTGTGTCGTGTCAGTGATAGTTTTTGGTATAATGATGGATACTGACCTTGTGGAAACTAATGGACACTTGAAGACTTAACTGATCATATGGATATGGAAACCAAAGGAAGCTGAATAGACACTAGACACTAATGGACACTAATAGACACTAAAGAAACATTAAATGAACATCAATGTGTATACTAATCTGAGAACATGACTATGGATACTAATCTGAGAAGATGAATATGGAGTTTAATCTGAGACACCGATTTATCTGATCTGGAGCTTCTTTCAATCACAAGCTTGGGGCTGGGGGACCTGGGATAAGTACTTTTTGAGAAACAGCTTGACTTTGGGAAAGTGAAGGTCTGCAAGTCTGGACACTAAAGTAAATGCCACAACCGGATCAATGAAGTTGTAGTCTATGAGGTTGAATACCTCTTCTGTGCAGTTTTCACCAAGGAAGTTTTTGAATACTCATCTGAGAACATAGAATATGGAAACTAATTCTAGAATATAGACTATGGATACTAATTCTAGAATATAGACTATTGATACTAATTCTAGAGTATAAACTGAACGCTTATCTGATAGTTTGGATGGCTTTGACACTTGACTACTAGATATAACCGAAACTCCGGAACATTTATGGGCCCCAAACTCCATGAGAACCAAGGCTTTTTCTAATCAAGCTATAGCCATGAACACCCGGTCATTTTTAACTTCTTATAAAATCAAACCATTTTTTAATACCTCGGAATTATTCTCGTTCCAGTCATACTCAGTCATATTCAGTCATACTTACATAGCCATAATCATAGTTATCCTAGCAATAGTCATCCTAGCAATAGTTATCCTAGCAATAGTTATCCTAGCAATAGTTATCCTAGCAATAGTCATGCTAACAATAGTAATTCTGTTATGATGGTAATTCTGTTATGATGGTAACTCTGTTATGTTGGTAATTCTGGTAATAGTCTTATACACCATTTACTCAGTAGCGTATTAGATTTCTATTCACTCCAATATATTATTGTCTATTTGACTTGTTTCTCATTTTCTGCATACTGCTCTACCGTTCTACATAATCATACGTTTTACATTCCTGGTGGTTTCCATACATTCCTTTGTTACAGTTAACACTTATTGCACACTTTCAACTACCCCACTCCATTCTTTTTTTAATCTCCAGTAGTCCAATAATTTCTAGTGTAGATTTTGATGTAGATTTCAGTAGATTTCAGTAGATTTCAGTAGATTTTAGTAGATTCTAATAGATTTAGTGTTTCGTTTAGTGTACCGTTTAGTTTATCTTTTGGTGTAGACTTTAGTGTATCGTTTAGTATATCGTTTAGTGCAAATTCTAGTGTACATTTTAGTACATTTTAGTAAATTTCTTCAGTATAGGATATAGCGTAAATTTCAGTGTAACTTCAGTTCAAATTCAGTGTAAAATTCAGTGTAAAATTCAGTGTAAATTCTACTAGTGTCGTTTCTAGTGGTAAAAAATCTGTCTATTCTACTTCTAGTCCAATACTATATTCCACAATAAGTCTGCACTACCTTTACTTGTTGCTTACTTATTGGTATCTCTGGATAGCCAGAAATCAGGACTAACTAGAACCCTGAAACCCAAACTAAAAATTCCCGGGCCTCCAGAAACATTCTAGTGAAACATTATGAGCAGTACGTTCCATATCACTTGCGCAAATTAATTCCACATTATGTACGAGATTGTTCTCTGTCTATTCCACACTCAAGTGTATGAATTTCAAAAAAAAAAAAAAAAAAAAATGGGTAAATTAAATACCAACAAGTGTCAATTTACGAAGTACATGGACTTCATTTGAATATTTACGGACTCTTTGCTTTTAAAAATCTTAAAGTGGGTTGGTGTGTCCACATTTTCCACCTTACGACGAAACTGGTGAGTTCGTTAATATAATACATTTTTTAAAACCGAGAAACAATGCCAAAGCTTATTTTGCACCACGTATTAATACCCTCTTATATTAACCCTGGGCCCGAAGCCAGCACTTTTCGGGGGGCCCTTCTTTCCTGCCACTATAAGCTTAGGCCTTGGCCTTTTTCCCTTCCTGATTCCTTACCATCCCACATCTCCAGCCCAAATCTCCAGCCAAATCTGCAGCCAAATCCCTAGCCAAATCTGCAGCCAAATCCCTAGCCAAATCTCCAGCCAAATCCCTAGCCATGACTCAGTCGCTAAGACTTGATACTGGCTACTTCACTGCATGCGCTACGTCACTGCATGCTCTGCAACAAGCTCAAAAGAGCCTGGGGATTATTCTGAACATGAGGGTTCTCTTGCATGATCCGGGAGAGGTAATTGAGCTGGTCCGGACTGAGGTTGGCCGACATTTGCTGGATATCCAATGGCACGGGTTTCGGAGGCAAATGGGACGCTGGCTCAGGATATGCTGGTGCAGAGCCTTCTAGCTTAGAGAGAATCGAGTCTAGACTCGACGCAGAAGCTGCTGAGCCAGGCACCGAGCCAGGCACTGAGCCAGAAACAGAAGGGAAATAAGAAGCAGGTGCAATCGTCGAAGATTCGGGCCGCTTTTTGAGAATACTCTTGCCCACCGGAACATAATCTTTCTTCACAACAAAGAGGATATATAGACCTGAGTCTAGAGGACGCGCAAAGCTCAAGTACTCCGGCACGTCGCCATCTCCCAACGCAAACACATACGAGTCCTTTACGAAATGCGCTCTTCCTGAGAGCACTCCCACCTTGTTCTGGGCCTGGAGGTAGTCGAAGATTTTCGAGTAACTGGGGTTCTCAGCGCCTGTCTTGAGCCGCACGACAAAGAAGTCTCTCAGCTGGGCCACCTTGGCCAAATACGGATCTGCCTTGGCCCGGTCGAGCCGACCTTCGATCTGGTACGTCTTCCTTTCCATCAAATCCTTACACACACGCATGGCTCTGTTATGGAGACTGACAGTGGTGCTGGTGCATGGTTGCTGGTAGTGTGTGCAGGATACGAAGTCTGCCTGGGCTTGAAACGCTGCAAAGTCCGGAAACACCACTTCACCCGACCAGAACCGAACGGGAATCGTTGGAGGAAGCTTCTGCTTCGGAGCCTCTGCTACTGCTTCCTTTTTCTCGTTTTTTTTCAGGTTCAAAATGAGCGCCATTTCGTCATCGCTATCTCCGTCGCTATTCACACCTAGACTTTCGTTCCCAGCCTCTTTGGGTCCGTCTTCTGTGGAGTTATAATGGTCATCATCATCATCATCCTGGATCTGGTAAGTCGTCGGAGGAACCAGGGGGCGCAGCACCGGCTCCAGCGGCGGGCTCTCGTCCTTGAACTTGCGGTGGTCAATGTCTCGTGCAGCGATGTTCATATACTCATCCACCGCATGGGCTGAATTCTCGACGATCTCCTCGCCCTTATGGGTTCTTCTGATGCGCTGGCTCGGTGTATCTTCGACGGTGAGAACCGAGCGTTTAATCAGCTCTTGGCGCACCCTCTCAGCGTATTGCTTGAGGTCCGGGTCGATTTCCTCGGCCGGCAATGTGGTAAAGTCAGAAGCACTCAAGTCTCCGGAAACCAACCGTGCGAGAACTGCGGGTTTCTTCAACAAAGCCATTACGCTTCTACTTTTCTCTATGTATTTTTTGTCTGTAGTTCGGCTGCTCCACGTGTGGATGGCCTCCTCGAGCTGGATAGCCCATAACGGCCCGTTCTGGAGCCCTGGCTCCGTTTTGACCACCACATTAACCAATGCCTTGGCCACGTTGCCTCGTGTTTTGTCCTGCTTGGTTAAAACACCCACCACATCCAACTTACCCGATTTGGAAGCTTCAACTGGTTCTTTCTCTGACAAATTGTCCTTTTGGGTCTCTTTTTTGTCCTCTTTCACTTCCTTTTCCCCGTCTTTCCCCTCTTCCACCTCTTTTTTTCCCTCTTTCTGAATATCCACCTCAACCTCTTTTTGTTCCTCTTTTTGGCACCGATTGCAAAAATATGCCTTGGGGATGTCCCTCTGCCGGAAGAATCCCATACACCGGGCATGCTGCCAAGTATTACAATTGTCACACTCAATCATCGTACCGCCTTGGTCTGTTTCCTCGTCGTAATTGTCCTGCGTGGTGCCACAGGGATCACAGCGGACTTGTCCGTCCTGGTCGGACTTGTCCTGGGCCTCGTCATCAGAGGTAACCTTTTGTTTTTTTGCTGGTGACTCCTCTATCTGGTAATACACGTCGTGGATGTCCCGCTTGGAATGCGTGCCTTTGTTGACCCGTGATGAACGCCGGATATCCATTATGTACCGAGCTGGTGAAAAGGGTGTTTTCTTGGTTGTAGCTGGTTTATATCATGCTTTTCATGACTCGCGCAGCCGACTATATGCAGGTGGGTCATCATACGGCTTTTTTCCCTACATCCCAAAGACTTGCTAAATGCCGGTGTTTCCTACTAATTATATACTGGTAATTCCGGCAACTTTTCCTACTATAGGTATGTACTACTTTTTAGTGCTGTTAAATATCTAGGTGTTGGTATATCTCATCGTACTGCATATATGCTGCACTCATTCTCTGTAATATGATATATTCACTATGATATGTCTACGATGCCTACTGTGAATGCCTACTATGGTGTTTATTTATAGGGATTGAGTAGCACAGTAAGTGTTTTTTTTTATATATATTTTGGGAATGATTTGTAGGGTGCATTGTTAATTCCGAGGTGCGCGGGCCTAGATCCGGGGTGCGTGGCCGAGGTGTAGGGCGTCGAATCGGGCAAATCCGGGGCTTATATCCAGTTCCGTCCTATTGACTTGGGTCTTTTCATCCAGTCCGCCAAAAAATATTTTTGGGAACTTTTGAGGTTTTTGAAGTCTCCGGGTTTCCACGACAATTATAGTCTAAAGAGAAGCTTCCATCTGGGGTAGTGGTGCTATAGTGGATAGCTAGAAATAAGTCACGTGACCTTCCCGAGGGCCAACCAAGGGTCACCGACGGCCTACCGAGGGCCAACGGAGGGCCAACCGACGGCCCACTGAGGTCCCTACTAGTACCAACTACAATCTGTTCTATCATTTATCTAAGACCCGTGTGCATGTCTAGGGACACGCAGCTCTAATTACGTCACTACCCACTGCTAACAATGTGGATGTAGTTATCACTATATGTACTACCACCTACCACTTTTATGTATTACTTCTATGTACTACTCCTATGTATTACTTCTATTTGGGACTACCATCAAAGTACTTTTATTGAGATACTACTACCTCGATACCACCATCTGTATACTACATTGTCTAATCACCACTGTCTAATTACTATTTAGCTAAGTATACTTGAGTACTAATATCTAGGTACCACTGCATATTGCCTGTGTCTAATTACCACTCTTTAAGATCGAGGCACTACCATTCAAGTGATACTACTTATGTACTACTACCTTTGGACTATTCATTGCACTAATTGAACTACTCTTTGGACTATTCATTGCACTACTATTTAGGTGCTACCACTATTTGCGACTGCTTTCTATGTACTCTCTATTTACTCTGTATGTATTATTAATACTACTACCACCACCCACTACTACGATCTAGTACGTACGTTTTCAACACTACGATTTAAAAAATAATGTCTATGTACTACTACTACTCTTCTCATGTATGTACTACTACTACCACTACTACAGTGTTTTTCAAAACTATTCAAACCAGCGCACCAAAATGGTTCAAACCAGCGCACCAAATGGTTCAAACCAAGAAGACAGAATGGTTCAAACCAAATGGCGTAATTTTTCACACCAACTTTTTTTAGAATTCAATATTCTGAAATCTTGAATCTAGACGATTGCCCCATATGTAATACATTTGGGACAAAAGTCTTGCAGTACCAATCAAGGATGAAAAACGAACAGAACTTAACTGGTTTCCTTGTGATCCTGTATACAACAACTTGTTAGAGGTTTACGAAACTTTTTGAATTATTGGTTTGTTTAATTTTGCTAGAGTGGTTTGAATCGTTTTGCGTGCTGGTTTGAGTAGTTTTGAAGAATACTGTAGTTTTTCAAAACACTGTAGTTTTGATGAACACTGTAGTTTTGAAGAACACTGTAGTTTTGAAAAACACTGTAGTTTTGAAAAACACTGTAGTTTTGAAAAACACTGTAGTTTTGAAAAACACCGTAACACCGAATAAGAGCGCGCACGGCGCTCTAGGCTTGCAAGGCACTGTGCGCAGCTAGTTTCCCAGGGCACCGCGCAGTTAGTTTCCCCACTTTGGTTGTCCTGACAATCAAGGGTCAGTGAAGCAATGAAGGCCAACTCCCAAACATATAAGGAGGCCTTTGCGACATCTTTTATTGATACCTAATCGAATATCTTTACTGAGGGAGATATCTTGGATCCAGACCCACCAGAACTCCTCGTACTGACAATGAGACTCAGCCTTCATCTGAAGTAAACACCTCACCTCACCTCACCTCACCTAAAGTGTTTACTTATATTTATTGATGAGACAATGAGGTCCATATCCTATAGTAAAAGAGGACTTCTGAATCTTGAACCATGGTTACTCTATAGGTCACCTGATTCCCCAGCATTTCTAGCTGAGTTGGAATTACTGGGATATCACTTCTACTCTTCTATGTCCTGCACATAGTACGTCACTGGCATGTATACAACATCATATTATATGATACTTAATTATAAAGTTTAAGAATCCGTATTATTATTAAGACATATATAAGATCTAATCTATACGTAAAGCATATAACTTATCTCATTAGATAGTAAAAATAGCACGTTATAAAAGGTTAGATATATAAACTAATCGAGCTAGATGTTGTCACATGACTAGGCTAACGAACTTCTATCAAACTGATCGCTGGGTTTTCTTTCCTTCTTTCTTATTTAAGATTGTAAAAATAGCTTTTATAAAATGCAAAGAGTGCATATTATTCTTAATAATATTTTTAGCTAATATATTATTTTTAGCTAGTATATTATTTTTAGCTAGTATATTATTTTTATATAAGAAATCAGTGAAGAGTCTAAATGACAATAGGGGAGATAACAGGGGAGATAACAGTATTCCGGGAATACCTGTAATGTTAAATAACATAGAGGTATCGGAGCTTCCGTAGTATTTAATATTTTAATATATAGTTTATTATTCCCGTTAAGCGGGCATATATATATATATATATTTAATTTAGAAAAGGGAAGCAGTAAATCTGTCTGCGCTGTCACAGACCCAATTGCCTCGACTTGCACAAGCCACTGTCCTGCTGGATCCGCAGGTTGTGAACAAGTCAGCTGAGTATGATGGCTCAAGTTCTGCAGGGGACTCTGGGCCTACCATCAAATGTCGGAAGCAACTGCCACTGTTTTCGGCACATACTCAGCAGCAACCACCTGATCTGATGGTATCCTTGGTGGAATGCAAAAACGGTGAGGATACTTTCAAGGCTGCGTTCGGCCAAACGCATCCTACAACAGTTAGTATCTCTGACGAATCTCTCACTGGTGTCGTTTTGGCGCCTACTGCTATTCTTACCTCTTGAGGGAGAATGGCTAAATATCCTCGTGATGCTTTTCAAAAGAATGACACGGTCAGACTTGGACTGACTCAGGGTCACGTTTATCGTACCTTGGAGGATATCATCGCGGATTTTAGAGAGATACAGAATATTGATGTTGATTCTCCTAGAGACTTTCCCAGGGAAGCTCCTACCACAAGGCACCTCTTGGTGTCACTGGTGGGAGCACGTACCGACGTAGTACCTTGACTCCGTGGGTTCATAGGATGATATTTCCCGAGATATAAAGGGTTTGAAGAACCCATTTAGTCTACTCTATAGAAACTCCATGGTTACTCTATGGTACTCTATAGAAACTCCATGGTCACTCCATAGTAATTTTATGGTCACTTTATCTCAGCATATCTTTACGTGAAACACCGTTTTTGTCTCTATAAACAAGTTCATCTCTACAGACGGGTTCACCAATACGTGGTTCCTTTGTACGTGATTTGTTAGCAATATTTTAATACTTTCCAACTTATATCTTTTATTTATATAATCATGCCCAAAAGGTCAGTGCGGGTCTGCACCAAAAAACAGGGTATTGTATAAACAGGTATTGGCCAAGACTTTATTTGGAACGGAAGGTCTTCCATCAAAGTAAATCACCTGATCTTGTACCAATGTATGATGTATCTTCTGATCTTCCATTCTTTCATTCACTCCTCAGTTCTTCTCCAGTTTCAGTTCTTCTCCAGTTTCAGTTCTTCTCCAGTTTCAGTTCTTCTCCAGTTTCAGTTCTTCTCCAGTCACGGTTCTTCTCCAGTCACGGTTCTTCTCCAGTTTCAGTTCTTCTCCAGTTTCAGTTCTTCTCCAGTGACCAGTCCAACTAAACAATGAACTGACCAGACGTAATAACAACAATCAGTATAGATAGATGTGATGGATGTCTGTCAATCACGATAGACATTTCCAATTGCAGTGATCGGTCCTGGATGTCCTTAAATATCTGGTCTTGAGATTCTCTCTTGCCTGATGGTGACATCCAATTGTTTGAGTAGAGACATGTGCTCACGCTGGCTGTTTTTGGTCTCCTCCTTCTCCAACCAAAAAACAGCTAGTTCACCACCAATACTTTGGGGGGTCTTCTCGGCTAATCTCTGCCCACAATTTGTCTAAGCCATAGTACTTATTGTAGAGAGTGGGGTTGGTATCAAGGTAGACCGGGTCCAGAGGCTCTTACGACCGAGGGTAGTGGGCCAGCCAGTTCTTGGAGATGCTAACTTCATCTTCAATGCCTTTGATAAGCTTACACTCCATTTTCTTGATGAAATGTCAGGCTATCAATCATTTGTTAGACACTTCAAAGCCATCAAACTTAGGTCTGTAGTATAAAGGATCAAGAGTTTTACCTTAGAGAAAAGACAAGAATAGGGGCTTGTTCTCCGTGACCAGATAAAATTAAATCCAGTCATGTTAGTTGTACTGCTTGTCCAGTAATTATTGACCACCTATAACTTCAAACCGATATATTTGTAGATGTAACAAATTTGTTGGTGAGATGGCAAGTTTGTTGGTGACGTGCCATAGGTGACGTGCCAAAGTATTGGGGTTGAGGTGCCACTAAAGACCCTTGATCAAGGCCATCAAGTCCCGGTCTTCCCCAAGCACCTCCTCCACGTCTGCCAACACGTTCTCGCTATACAAGCCCGCCTTGGTGGGCCGGTAGCCTTCGGAGACTGCATCTGCCATGGACGCCCTTCTGAGTTTCAGCTTGGAGGGAAGGTTCAAGTCCTTGGATAAACTGGCATTGGCAGGAGGAGACGCGGGAGGTAGCTGGTTCTTGGTCGCCAACTTGGCTCGAAGCTGTTGTGAGCTGGAGTACCGCCTTTTCCCGTTGTAGTTGCCGTTCAACTTGCTCACACTGTACCCAGCCATGGGCTCGGCCACCACTATGGGCAAGTGGCTGATATGTGTTTTGTTGCGGAAAGCACCCAATGGAATGTGTTTCTTGTTGTTGTTGAAGTCTCTCCAGATGCGGACATCGTTTTCGTCGTCGTTGTCCAACTCACTAATATTGAGAAGCTCATCCAACTCAATGGCCAGATCCTCACTGCTATTTTTGAAGCTGAAGTTGCGCCATCCTTTGGGCTTGGCCTTGCCGGACCCTTGGTGGTTGAGAGTACGTGTGGAGAGCCCATCGATGATCCCAAACGGCTTGCTGTCCACTGCAGCCCATATTCCGAGCACCGGAGGCCTGTAGTCTGCAGTCTTGGACGATAACACCTCCTTGGCTACCTTGGAGCCGACCACACTGCCGTTTTGGGCAGACGGAAGCGACTCATCTTCATCGGTGGATTCGCCAGCCTCGTAATCCTGGTCTGCATGGGACTCTGCTGGTTCCATACTCAGTTCCCTCTCCATTTCCTGTTTCCGCTGCTCGAGGTTTTGCCGGAAAATCTCTTCAAGTACTAGCTGCTCGTCTGCATCGTACTGATCCACCTCAGACTCGCCCGAACTCTCGGCATCGGAACTGAAGAAGTAGTTCCACAAGTACAGGTCGTCCTCTTCCTCAGAATCGTGAGCCCGCCTCTTTTTGCTTTTTTGCTTTGGTGGCTGCAACTTGCGTGGCTTCTTATTATTCTGCTTGGACTGGATGGGGAGCACATTGGATTTATCCCTGGTGTGGCCATCACTGAGAAAGGGCTGGTCAAAGTCAATCACATCCACGTACTGGTCTGCATGGTCCTCTTCTCCATCGTAGTACCTCTCGTCGTGGTCATTATCGGAAAACTCATTGCTATCACTGGAAGCATACTGGAGCACTTTCCCAGTTTGCGTGGCCAAATGATCACCCAACTCATTGAATGAGCTCATCATGCGGGCCGTCTCAAGCCGTGTGGGGTTAAGTTCGTCCTCGTCAAAGCCATTGGTTTCAAACTCATTGACCAAATACTTTTCCTCCTCCTTCAAAAACGCATCTTCCCCATCTTCCTCGTTGAATGAGCTCATGGAGCTTTGTCTTGTTTTGGACACTGCAGGTTTATGTTCGTTGATGAAATCATCGATGTCGTTGTCGGCCTGTAAAGTCGCTAGCAAGTCGTTATCATCGTAGTCGTAGTCGTCATCAGAAATTAACTCTTCATCCTTGAACTTGGGCACTTCCACTAGGGGCTCATCGAAATGGAACTCCATGGGCGCACTCTCGGTCACACCCACAAGTTCTTCACCTAGATCCTCTTCTTCCGGCTTCATTTCCAACATCTTATCAATGTCCTGAGCTTCGGTAGCTGACTCCGTTCCTGCATCGTCAAACTCGAACTTGAAGTTGATATCTTCAGGGATAGCCACGGCAGACCGTCTGCGGTACATGAGGCTCATTTTCTTCTTATCCTTTTGGGGGTCAGGAGAAGCCTTGGCCGACCCTTTGGACGGCTGGAGGTGTTTTCTTCGCTCCGACTGTAGCTGGACGAAATCTATGGCCTCGTCATCGGATGAAGACGAAGAAGACGACTCGTTCTGTGAGTCCTCCGCCTCACTATCGTCTCCAGAGCCTTCAGACTCCTCCACAGAAGAGGCTTCAAACTCCTCGGCTGCTATAGAGTAGATTCCGTGGTCTACACTCGTATCCGAGTCGTTGGCAAAGAAAAGGGCCTCGTCATCCGACTCCTGGTCGTCCCTATAGTTGTCAGCACTTTCATAGAGCATTTTGCCGGCGATTTTCCCGGAAAACAGTTTGCCGGGGCGAGATCTCACGGACTTGGCCGAGGATTTGGTGGATTTGGTGGATCTCACGGATTTGGTGGATTTGGCCGATCTCACCGATTTAGACGGCTTGACCGTTTTGCTACCCCGTGGAGACGGTTTGAAAAAAACAGAGCTCCTTCGGCTAGCAGCGGTCTCGTCTTGCTCAGACATGGCGGTAAGCGAAGACTCGGAATCGGAATCGGAGTGGCCCACGTTGGAAGCGTCATTGGAATTGCCTGCAAGACCATCTGAAGATTCCGAGGAAGTGGACATTAAGCTCAATCTTCGCTTGCGCTTCTGGAAAAAATCGTAGCTCAAGTTCTTGCCTCCCGTCTTGGGCACATACGACATGGGGTTCAGTTTCTGCAGTTTCTGCGGAGTCTGCAGTGTCTGCGAGAGGGTGTTTTTAAACAGCATAGGGTTCTTGCCCGAAGGTCTCTTGCCCACGGGTTTCTTTCCAGCTGTAGGATTCTTGGCCCTGGATACGGGCGACCCGGATTTTCTCGGGCTCTTGGCCATTTTTGTTGGGGGTAAATGGTTATTGTCGGGGCTGTGCACACTTTGCAAGTAGGGCCATAGTCTAGGCCACGAAGTTCCTCAATGAGTAGCTAATATATGAGCTAATGGGTATAGTAGCAATGTGATTTTTTTTTTCTGATCAGCCGGTGGCCAGAAACAATGATTCAAGAGAAGGTTGGCTTCTAGACAAGGTTTGGAGGAGAGACGCTAGTGTGGAGCGAGTAGATGATGTCAGAGTGAAGGCCAGTGCGCGAGATTCTAGCGATGAGGTAAAATTGCGATCTCATTGTACAGGGACAGCGAGCAGATATAGAAGTAGCGACTCAGTGCGGTGGAGAGGAGGGCGAGAGGAGTAAGAATAGGGGAAGAAAAAAGTAGTAAAAAAAGTAGTAAAAAAAAAGGAGTGAAAAAGAAGAGGGTGGGAAGGGGGATATATATATATAGTCAGCGGTGTACGGATTTAGTACGGGTTTGTGTTATGGTTTGTTATGGTTTGTTATGGTTTGTTGTGGTTTGGTATGGTTTGTGTGGTGGCTTGAGTTATGGCTTGCGTGATGGTTATGGTGGTATTTTGGTGTAGAGTGCACTGGAAGTGTATAGTGTAAATTGTCTGTGGTGGACCCTCACATGTACATACATATATAGTGCAGTGCTACTTTATAGTGGTAGTGCTACTTTATAGTGGTAGTGCTACTTTATAGTGGTAGTGCTACTTTATAGTGGTAGTGCTACTTTATAGTGGTAGTATAGTGCTACTTTATAGTAATAGTATAGTGCTACTTTATAGTGGTAGTGCTACTTTACAACGCTACTATAGTGTTAATATAGGTGTTAGATCCAAGATGGGTGGAATACAACCCTTATAGGTATTGAGCTGACGTGTCCAGTTAATCGGGAACTGATGCTACTACGCCCCTTTTGGGTTCACCATTACTACACCCCATTGGCTACCTTACGGTAGACTACTAAATAGCGTCCAATTCCTCTTGCTGAGGAATCATCAACGAATAGTTTCGATTAGGTAATAAACGTACTTACAAGAATCTAACAATAGGGCTAATATAGTGCTAATATAGTGCTAATATAGTGCTACTATAGTTGTTAGATCCACCATAGGTAGTGCCCTACCTATTGAGATATTATGCAACCTCTCTGCCTGATACAATGGCAATTGACTCACCCATGACACCCGCACCCGTGACTTGACCTCATCGAATTCACCTTACCTCGTGACCTGGCGTTAACCACCCTACTCCACTCTGATTGTTGAACCGCTAGTTATATAAGGTACTCGGATTCCCACTTATTGGGAATCCATCGACGAATAAACATAGTAACTAGAGTAACTGACGTAACCGGAATCTAACAATAGTGTTAATATAGTGCCAATTTACTGCTAATATACTGCTAATTTACTGCTAATTTACTGCTAATTTACTGCTAATTTACTGCTAATTTACTGCTAATCAAGATAACAGAAGCTCAAAACATAAAATATCGGTAAAATATATCTTTTAAAATAAATACAACAAAGTAGATCTTTTGAAAGAGATATTCAAGATGTGAGTGTTATGTTCTTTATAACGTGTCTTAACCTAATCTTGTATTCGTTGATGGTTCCTTGAAGAGAGGAACCGAAGCGGCTTATATAACTTTGAGAGAAACGTGGCATCGAAAAACTGTCCACTAGAACAATAGTAAGGAATGTTCTAACATGGCTATCATTATACGAAATACTATGATGTCTGTGATACGGAGATTGCAATGGCCATTGTTACGATGGGACAGAGTAGGCTTCATGATACCTCTATAGGTAGGGCCCTGCGTATGGTGGATGTAACAAACAATCTAATTTATAACTAAAATCATCAGAAGTATGAAAACAGAATATAGTGTATGGAATAGTCTAACACTATAGGATCATAGAAAGTATATACCAGACTATGAAGTATAGAATATAGAGTATACATAGTAAAGTCTCTTAACCTCCGAGAAGGATGCAGATACATTTTGAGTACATAGTAGAGCACATAGTAGAGTACATAGTAGAGTACACTGTATAGAGTATAGAGTACACTGTATAGAGTATAGAGTACACTGTATAGAGTATATAGTACACTATTGTTAGATCCACCATAGGTAGTGCCCTACCTATTGAGATATTATGCAACCTCTCTGCCTGATACAATGGCTATTGACTCACCCATGGCACCTTCACCCGTGACTTGACCTCACCGAATTCACCTTACCTCGTGAGCTGGCGTTAACCACCCCACTCCACTCTGATTGTTGAACCGCTAGCTATATAAGGTACTCGGATTCCCACTTATTGGGAATCCATCGGCGAAAAAACATAGTAACTAGAGTACCTGACGTAACCGGAATCTAACAACTGTATAGAGTACATAGTATAGAGTACATAGTATAGGGTAAATTGTAGTAGTATGGAGCATGGAATAATAAATATTATGGACTATAGAATATTGAGCTCTCAAGCATATTGTAGTATAGTCTAGTATAGTCTAGTAAGTCTAGTATAGTGTAATACATTAATTATAAATGTCAGGTAAATTTACTATGGTGTTAGTTTAAGTAAACTCTCCGCCTAGATCTAATGAGTACACGGCAAGCGTTACAATAATTTATGTATTGTTCACCTAAAGTATACCTCTTGATATTTAAGGAACCGGAACCTCTCCTTCTAGCTCAAGCCAAGGTACGAGCTAATGGTCAACTTACTGTTTGCATCCTTGATAGGGCTCTCCTTGTCGGGGTTCTTTAGAACTGAGTGCCTCTTTCCTTGTCTCCATTCATCTCTGTTTCTATCTACCTATTTATCTATCTCTTTATATACAAGCTCGAAAGATACCTCTATGGGTAGTGTGTCTACCCATGTTAGGTCTACCCATGGTAGGTCTAACAATAGTGGGCCTATACTGTATACACAGAGTGAGACTGACTGAAATTGACTGCGACTGAGACTGAAACAGTTGCACTGAGACTGAAACAGTAAAACTGACACTGAAACAGGATTGGTCTTGGCACTGAACCAATGTACACTCCCCAGATCATTTCCCCCATTTTCCCCCATTTCCCCAATTTCCCTAATTTCCCTAATTTCCCCAATTTGCCCAATTCAACTCTCAACAGTCAACAGTCTCTAAAATATTTATTCCAAAAATTGTTTGTTATTAGACCCACCATGGGCAGTGTACTACCCATGTGGATGTTGAAGGCTTGCACTGGTCGATCAGATGTTGAGCGGCCTTCGGCCTGCAATACGACCACCATTCCTATATGCCGGACTAGTCTATATAAGGTGCGAGGGTTCCTCTTTGAAGAAACATCGGCGAATAAACATACAAAACACACAAAACAGAGTACTGGACGTAACCAGAATCTTACATTTATATCCAGAATTTATTTCTACCTTAGAATTTCTACCCTAGAATATTACCTTAGAATTTATTTTATATTCTGCTCTCCTATTACTTCTATTCTACTCTCCTATTATTTCTATTCTATTCTCCTATTACTTCCATTCTATTCTCCTATTATTTTTATTCTCTGTTGTGATATTCATAGTGTGTACTGGTTAAGCATATAGCTCTACTGAGTGTGCACTGGTTAAGTCATGAGTTTACTGTGTGCTCTATAGTCTACTGTGTGCTCTATAGTCTACTGTGTGTGCACTGCGCTCCTGCTCTGCACTACACTGACAGAATGACCGTAGATAGCTCTCACTCAAGGTATCCCCACCTAACATATAATATAATCTCACTTAGACCATAGCTGGTATGTTCTTTAATACATTAATGCCTAGCTTCTTATATTCGTTGATGGTTCGGTGGCTTATATAACTTTGAGAGAAACGTGTTACCGGAAAACTCTCCACCAGAACAATAGAAGTATTGTTTCTGGAATGTTCGTAAGGAGCCATCGGAGCACTTCGTGCATAGATGGCTAAACGCCGTATCACCATTGTAACAATCGGACTGAGAGGCTTCATAATACCTTCATAGGCAGGGTCCTGCCTATGGCGGATTTAACAATAGCACCAAAACCCCTTTAATCTATACACCATAATTTGGCCACATTTAGTCATAATTTTGCAATATTTAGTCATAATTTTTCCATACTTAAATACTATAACACCATATATAAGTCATATTTAAATACTGTAACACCATATTTGAATAATTTTATACTATAAAATTTTTTACTGGAGGCACTGGAAACCTGGAGACCTGGAGACTGGAGACCTGGAGACCTTGGTGGTACCGGAAAGAAATGCGGACACGGGCGCGCGTGTATCAAAATTTCCCTTGACAGCTCTTTCCGTGTTAGTCTTATCGTCCCACTCCACGCCATGTTGAACACCCGAAACCTTCGTTTGGCTGTGGCTGCGCTTGTGCTCATGACCATCTTCGGCTACTTTGCCTTTTCGGCCAACTCGCTCTCGCACCCTTCCGCCGCTAGGGTCAAGGTGCCTGTGTCCAGTGAACATGCCATCAAAGAGGGCGGATCCAATGCTCCTTTTAGCCCTGGGACCGCCAAGCCGGCTGATGACATTCCTCTGGGAAAGCCTCCTCAGGATGGGGAGAAACTCCCTGAAAATGTGGCCAATAAGGTTGGTTATGAAGACAATAAGGATGAGAAGGCTTCTGGAAAGGATGTTTCTGGGTCTGTTTCTGGTGCCGGTTCTGGAAAAGACGCTTCTGGTCCTGGAAAAGATGCTTCTGCAGAGTGCAAAAATACTGATTACGTGATCATGGTAGATGCTGGCTCCACAGGCTCTCGTGTGCATGTATACCTGTTCGACACGTGTGTGTCTCCTCCAGCTTTGTTGAAGGAGGAGTTCAAGATGTTAAAGCCCGGTTTGTCCTCTTTTGATACCGATACAAAGGGTGCTGCTGCTTCTTTGGACCCCTTGTTGGACTTTGCCGTGTCGTTTGTTCCCAAGGATAAGCAAGGCTGTACTCCAGTGGCAGTTAAGGCTACGGCCGGGTTGAGATTACTCGGAGCAGAGAAATCCAATGCTATTTTGAAGGAGGTCCGGAGACACTTGGAGGTCGACTACCCTTTTGCCGTGGTGGACGGAGACGGAGTGTCGATCATGGAAGGAAAGGATGAGGGAGTGTTTGCATGGATCACGGCCAACTACCTTTTGGGTAACATTGGATCCAAGGAAAAAACTCCTACTGCTGCAGTGTTCGACTTGGGAGGTGGCTCCACGCAAATTGTGTTCGAGCCTGAATTTCCAAACTCCGGCAAGATGATTGAGGGTGACCACAAGTATGAGTTCTCCTTTGGCGACCGTGACTTTGTCTTGTACCAACACAGTCACTTGGGCTATGGGTTGATGCAGGGCAGAAACAAGATCAATGCCTTGGTGGTCAAGAGTACCAACGACGACACTTTGCAAAAATACACGTCCAAGGCCTCTGCCAAGGATGCTACCGCAACAGGCAAAATCCTCAACCCTTGTTTGCCGCCAGGAACTGAACTAAGCAATGTGCTTGTGGAGGCTGGCGAGCTGGAGTTCTACGTGGTCAACTTCAAGGGCCCTGCCGAAGCATCGGGTGCTCAGTGCAGACAACTTGCCGAAAAGGTATTGAACATGGACACCGAGTGTACCAGCAAATCTTGTTCGTTCAACGGAGTGTACCAGCCATCGTTGCAGAAGGCATTCCACCAGAACTCGGAGATGTACGTGTTCTCATACTTCTACGATCGCACCAACCCCTTGGGCTTCCCCTCGTCTTTCACCGTGGACGAGTTGAAGGACTTGACCAAGACCGTGTGTACAGGTCTGAACTTCTGGAAGAACGTGTTTTTGGGAGACTCGGTCAAGCAGTTGGAGGAGGAACCCAACTGGTGTCTTGACTTGTCGTTCATCACAGCCATGCTCCACACTGGCTACAACATTCCTTTGAACAGAGAATTAAAGACTGCCAAGACCATCGCCAACAACGAGTTGGGTTGGTGTCTTGGAGCCTCGTTGCCTTTGTTGGAAAAGGAGAGCGGATGGAAGTGCAGAGTCTCGGAGACCACCAAGAACTAGCCATATCGCAAACCATCAAGAACTAGCCATATCGCAAACCATCAAGAACTAGCCATAGTAAATAACTAGATCATCAAGTAGTATGTACCTGATGTATATAATTATTGGCTATCTACCATACACCATACACCATACACCATACACCATACACCATACACCATACACCATACACCTTTACCATGAACAGAACAGAACCGGATAACCACCCGAACCAACTCATAAAAACACATTACGTCTCTAATCCTATTTTAGTAGAGATCCAGGAATTTGGTCCAGGCGAGTCACGTGCGCGCAGCCAAATGTTGTAGTTGTGCCGAGCACTCCAGAGGTACTCCATCCAACCCCAGCAATAGTAGCACGATAAGCCGTCTTGCACCCCCAAGCAGTGCAAAAGCAAGCTAGAACCCGAGTGAGTCAAATTGGCAGCAAGATACACACTCCTGCAGAAAGATCAACTCCAGGTCCCCAGAAAACCAGGCCATTGGACCACTCCTCAACTGGGCCATTTCCACTCGCCATTTCCATCACTCGCTATTTCCACCAACCAATTAGACCAATCCCCAATTAGACCTATCCCCAATTCCACCACATATTCTAATACAGAAAATAAAAGGATCCAGCCATTCTTAGAATAATATACAGGACCAAGAATTTAAAAAGAAAAAAATCACAGGATTAAAAATTACTTGATTTTAGAACTTCCAGAACTTCCAGATGTCGAGTGCACAGAGGATTCCCATGCTGGCACCACATTCCAGTAGCCCCGTGTCTCGGAACCGATCCACACTGAAGCAAAAAGATATGGCCAAATCAAAAGACCATAGCCGACAGAAAGAGGGCAATCCAGCGCCCACTAAGATGTTGAAGCAGCTCAATAAGGATGAATTGAAGCAGGTCAAGTCGCATACGGAATTGGCCCAGACTGCCAATGGAGTACGCATGCTCACCAAAAACTTGGGCAAGGCTAATATCCAGCTCCATGCAAAAGCTGTAATGATAGTGACCAAGGCCCGCGATAACTCTCTAGTGTACTTGACCCGGGAGGTGGTGGAGTTCTTGCTCAATAGACAGGATGATATCTTGGTGTTTGTTGACTATAAGTTACGCACACTGAGCCGGTTTGATGTGGCCAAGATTACCCAGACGTACCCAAAGGCCAATACGCTTCTTAAGTTTTGGACCAAGGGCATGATCCGCCAGAATCCCGAGATGTTTGATCTATGTATCACTCTAGGAGGAGACGGCACGGTGTTGCACGTGCTGAACTTGTTCCAGAGCATCGTACCTCCGGTGATTTCGTTTGCCTTGGGGTCACTTGGCTTCTTGACCAATTTCCGCTTCGACCAGTTCCGAAAACGCCTTACTTCCGTGCTTGATTCGGGCGTTCGGGCTTATATGCGCATGAGATTCACTTGCCGCGTCTACAATGCCGATCACAAGCTTTTACGTGAGCAGCAGGTGTTGAATGAGTTGGTGGTTGACCGAGGGCCCAGTCCTTACGTCACCAACTTGGAGTTGTATGGAGATGGCTCGCTACTAACGGTGGCTCAGGCCGATGGCTTGATTATCGCCACCCCCACGGGCTCCACGGCTTACTCCCTCTCGGCTGGAGGATCCTTGGTGCATCCGCAAGTGAGTGCCATCAGCGTGACGCCCATTTGTCCGCATACGCTATCTTTCCGACCCATTCTCTTGCCGGACGGCATGACGTTGAAGGTGAAGGTACCGTCTTCGAGCAGAGCAAACGCATGGGCTTCTTTTGATGGAAAGGCTCGTCAATTGATCGATAAGGGTTTCTACGTGACGGTGCAAGCCAGCCCGTTCCCTTTCCCTACAGTGCGGTCAAGCAAAACAGAGTACATCGACTCGGTCAGTCGCAACTTGAACTGGAACGCTCGTGAGCAGCAGAAACCCTTTTCCCAGTACTTGACCGGGCACAACAAGTCTGCGTTTGAAAAGAAACACAATATCTGTGATCTTGACGATGACATGGCCGGTTTGGAGCTTGATGGCAGTATAGCCGGGTCGGGGCTCGACGACGACTTCGATATCGACTACAGTGACGAAGAAGAGGAGACTTCGCCCAAGGATGAGCTTGATGCTGTGCCGTTTGACCGGGCCGAGGTGCGCAGCTCCATTCCGTTCTACACTGCTCCGGATTCCCAGAGCATAACTCCCACCAGTTCATTCATCGATAACCGAACATGCTTTGCACACCCCAATGCAACGGTAACGTTAAATGAGGACTCGGTGAGCAATTCTGATGTTAATGACCGCGTGGATAAAGGTGTTTTTAATTTTGACTAGTCCATTTGACTGACTTTGATTAGTTGATTAGTTACTTTGGCTGACTTTGACTATTTTGACTGGTCAAATCTAAGAAGTCAAGTTTGACTGCTTGGAGTATAAAAAGGATCTGTCCGTGAACGAGTCCTATTGGATTACTGTCTATGCTTGCGGGCCGACAATGGTTTACTAGATCAAATGGAGTGGCTAGTACAGCGAGGTCTCTACTTAGAGTTGATGATACCCTAAGGTCATCTGATACCTGGGATCATCAATGGTGAAGAAAAAAATGACTAAAATCTGAAGATTCATTGGTTTGTTCGATGTTGCAGTCTATTCCTATCCTCAATAGGTTATAACCTGCATACAGATGAACACCCCAGAAGACACCTTGGGGGCGGTACTACAAGCTCAAGTGGACGAGTTGGAAGAGGAAGACTTATACTCGGCCATAAACTGAGTGTTATAATGTTCCCCAAGAAAGAAGAAACATAAACTTCAATGGTCTGCAGAACCGGGATAACAATCGTGATAACAATCGTGATAGCAACCGGTCAAACCCACGGACTAATGGATATCAAGGGAAAAAAAACTTTGCGCCACAGGACGGAAAGAGGCAGGTCCCATGTCTAGTATGTTATTTTCTTTTATACGAATGACATTCACAAACAGGCAAAGAACAGTCCATAGGGGTTTTTTTTTGGCCTGAAGGAATCACGAGTTACGGAGTTTTTCCTACAGACTGGCCTTCTAACCCAGTTCACCAAGTGGGAGAATTAACTAGGGTATTTGTAAACCCAGTTTTTTTTTTTTTTTTTTTGCCCTATTTATGTTTCTTTTTTGTTTTTGAAAAAATGTTAATACACTTGTCTGAATGAGTACATTAGTTTCAGAAACATGCTCCAGCTATCGCCTGGAACTTTTACCACCCATGAGTCACCCATCTGGCAACTACGATGTGGCCAAAAGATTGTGGAGCTTTCACAGCATCCTTTATTGTGCAATAATACACATCTTGAAGCCATATGTCTGGATACTGTTATGCACCTTGCGTTCTTTGCGTAACCCTTCCATGTTTGCAAGCCAGTACATTGATTGTTCTGGTAAAAGTAGTAGTCCTGAGCTGCTAACCGCTTTGGTCTTGTGCTTACTACGTCCGTGACTTCCTCCTTGACTTCCTCAGGCTTCAAATCTTTAATCTTGCCCACGATCATAGGCTCTGCTGTCAAGACAACGTGGTCTGGCCCAAGTACCAGTTCTTCTCTGTCGGTCCACGCTGGATGTTGCGGGTCGCTCCTGTTCTCAAACAACACTGGGTATTTTGAATCAGGATCCACACAATTCATGAATTTCTTTAACAGCTCTTCATCTACAGACTCTTTTCTGTATTGGTACACTGCCCAGTATCCTTCGCTTGTTGCTGATATGGAATAGTTTAGGTGAAGTGCTTCATTGCACTTTGTTACATGCTGTTGTAAGTTGCTAAATTCTGTTTGGTTTCCGAATTGAATGAATTCTGCACCTACTCTGCCTGTAAACACTAGCAAGAGTATCTTTGATAATTTCATCATGGTTAGGTGTCACAAACGGGATTCACAGCCAGTCAAATAATAACCCGTGGCAATCCCTGCAATAACCACAAGGCATGGAGGTCCCCCTGTGGATAGGCGTTAAAGCCAGCCAACTGATAAATAGGGAGAGAATAAGCGAGGCCATTTGAAAAATAAATCCTAGTATACTTTAAATTTGAGTAACGGGGATTGACTAAAGCCCGAAGCCTTTAATTAGCAAGCAAACATTCACACGAACCCTAACACAAGTCTTTTGGTTCTCAGTAGGAGAAGGCGCCCATTGAAAGGAGAAGAAAATCAAATCCTCCAGCAATAAGTTGGTCATGCCAGCTAATTGGGAAAAATTAGAAAATAATCTATTGGTAAAGTTGACGATTGGTGGGCTTATTGGAAGCACCATTGAAGTCCTCTAGATACATTGCGAACCTATGCTTCGCGACGATAACTCCGAAATGAGAACCTCAACGAAAACGTGCCACCCGACGTTCGTCACAACCTCGTGGCTCTAAATTACTCCATGGGTTAAAAAATACTACTCCATGGGTTACAATGTTCCTGTATGTGAATATTATTTCTGTCTGTGAATTTTATTCATGACATGTGATTTTGTATGTGTTCTTTCTTTGAAAGAATTCACAATATGATAGAAGGGACCCTTTGACCTTTATTTGGTTGCAAAATATGTCTACATGAAGTCAACATTAGTGCTGGCTGATGTAACATTTTTAAAAAGACGTAATGCCTATGGTATTCACTTTGATAAGAGCGTTCTTTTTTTTTTTTTTTCTAAGTTGTGAAGCCCCTTTTTTTCCACATTGGTAAATTAATTATTGTGGTTAGGGGTTAGGCTTGCATTATAATACTTAAATTTTTTTGCAGTCCAGACAATGCTCGCGAAAATTGAAAATTAGGGGGTGAAGGCCCAAAGGGATAAATAAAGATAAAAGCACAAGCTAAAAAATCGAAAATGACACTTCGGTCTTAAGAAATTTGTTTGTAAGTTGAAAATATCTGAATAATTAAATTATGGTAAGTTTTACCGTAATTTTTTTTTTGTTTTCTCAAACTACATTACCCCAAAGTTCTAATTTATCATTAATAAAATAAGGTTAAATAATAATAAAGTTAAAAATGTCAAATCCGCCATAGGTAGTGCCCTACCTATTTAGGATATTATGAAGCCTCTCTGCCTGATACTTTGTATACAGTGTTTTTCAAAACTCTTTAAACCAGCGCAACAAAATGTTACAAACCAGCGCAAAATGTTTCAAACCAGCGCAACAAAATGTTTCAAACCAGCGCAAAATGTTTCGTACCCCTTCGCACAGTCTTTCAAACCAAATAATGGACGAGTTGTTGTATACAGGATAATAAGGAAACCAGTTCAGTTCCGTCCGTTTTTCACCGTTTTTTGGAACTTGACCCTTGATTGATACTGCAAGACTCCCAAATGTAGTATATAAGATGCAATCGTCCAGATTTAAGATTTCAGAATATTGAATTCTAATAAAAGTTGGTTCGAAACATTTTGTCGTGCTGGTTCAAAACATTTTGTCGCTGGTTTGAATAATTTTGAAAAAGACTGTAAGGCCTTCAAACTAGCGCGCTACCAGCCAGTCACCAGCCAGCCACCAGCGCGCACCTTCTCTTACAACTATATAAGCACCTCAGATTCCTCCCTCGAAAGAATCATGGGCGAATGAATATAGTAACCAGAGTACCTGACGTAAACCGGAGTATAACAAAAAACATCAATGAAAAATATCAAACAACTAACTTACAATTATTTACGGCATTTACCATATGTAATCCAATAGTAAGCATGTTTAAAAATGTTACTATGAAATTAATTGCTCCCAATAGATTGGAAAGACTCGTTAAATGCAATGCAAAAACTGCTAGGTCAACTGAAGAACCTGACTGGGCATAGTCCGTTACACAATTAATTTTAAATAAGAAATTAAGTCCGAAAATTCACGAAAGTAAAATGAGTTTATTTATTAACATTATTTACTAAGTAAAAATGTTTGAATTTATGAAAAAATTTTTTGTAATGACGAAGGTGAGTATGAATTCATTAATACAATAAATACACCATATAAATTAATAATTGAATCTATTAATGTTATGTTAGATCCGCCATAGGCAGGACCCTGCCTATGAAGGTATTATGAAGCCTCTCAGTCCGATTGTTACAATAGTGATACGGCGTTTGGCCATCTATGCACGAAGTGCTCCGATGGCTCCTTGCGAATATTCCAGAACAATCCTTACTATTGTTCTGGTGGAGAGTTTTTCGGTGACGCGTTTCTCTCAAAGTTATATAAACCGCTTCGGTTCCTCTCATTGAGGAACCATCAACGAATATAAGAAGTTAGACATAAATGTATTAAAGAACATAACATGTTATATCTAAACTAGATAAATCACATATGACATATAATATTCCAACTAAGTATATATCAAAATATACGTTTGGTTATCTGGTGATTAAATTTATTATAATAATATTTTACTAAATAAAATTTAGTTTTATTACAAATCAATTGCACTTCAACGGTTTTGAGCCCTGCAAATGGCTTTAAGTGAGTGCGAATTACGAATAACGAATTACGGAAGGGAATTCGCACACTGACCATATATGAGGCACGACATCCACCCACAATAATACAGAGACAATAATACAGACGGTGACATTTGTATGATGTCGGAATACCCGAATAGTCTAGTCTTCGTTCTAATCTAGTTTAGTTGTAAGTCTATTCTAATCTAGTCTAGTTTAGTCTAGTCTTTAAATATGAGTAGCTACTCAAATGGAGCCATATTATGAGATACTCACTACAGTACATAAAGTGGTGAAGTCTCACTACAGTACATAAAGCGGTGAAGTCTCACTACAGTACATAAAGTGGTAATGAAACATCAATATGATAAATCAATTCACATGAAATGACTTGTTAAGGTGACTGGCCTCTACCAGTTATTTTAAGTTAAGGTAAATTGTCTATTAAGCAGTGCATGTTCATATGGTAGTGCGCGACCCATAACAGTTATAGTTGTTTAGATCTGTGGATCTGGCATGAAAAAAGCACCAAGAATTCAAGATGCCTGCAAGTAATCACTTTGAAAATAAATTTTGAAGAAATAGAAAGTGAAGAGCTCCTTCTGTACTACTTATACTCTATACTCCATACTTTATTTATGCTACACTTAGAAGTCAGTTAAGAACAACTGAAAGCCGCACTATGGCCTAAGTAAGAACTCTATACTTCTAGACAACCCTAGTGAACAACTTCCCTTATTACGAAATTCTCCAAATAAAAAAAAAAAAGAAGATATTTTGTAATTATTCCCTTCATGAACAATTGATTGCAATACCTTAATGTCATAGTCTTATTTCACAGTATACAGTACAGTCAGTCATACACTATATTTTTAGTCTGTCATAACCACTACCGTCACATAGGCATAGACCAATTGTCAGTCGTTAGCCATTAATTTTAAATGGCCAGTCACTCTTCATATGGGTAGATCTCATACGACATTTACTAATACAGTAATACAGTCTACGGTCTACAGTCTACAGTCTACAGTCTACAGTCATACAGTCATACAGTCATACAGTCATACAGTCATACACTGATTGTTAGATTCTAGTTGTTATGTCAGGTACTCTGTTTACTATGTTAATTCGCCGATGGTTCTAGTAGTTGACCGCATGGTCGCCTGGTCGGCCGGTCGTTGATATGTGCTTGCGGAAAGACTCTCCACATTCCATTTAGGTACCTCAGGTTTGTCAAATTCCCTCCTGGTACCTCCTACAATGTTGGTAGAGGAATGGTACAATGGAATGGCCATTGTTAAAATTAGACAGCGTAGGCTCAAAATACCTCCCTAAGTAGAGCACTACCTATGGTGTATCTAACACTAATACAGTCATACACTAATACAGTCATACAGTCATATACTAATATAGTCATATATCAATGGTCAATCCTCTTCATATGAGAATTACAGTATAACCTCTATACTCTGTACTCTGCACTCTGTACTCTTAACTCTGTACTCTGTACTCTGTACTCTATACTCTATACTCTATACTCTGTACTCTGTATTCTGTATAATACAATCTATTCTATAATCTATTCTTTGGTCTATTCTATATTCCATACTTCTGTATATATTATTGAGCCTATATTCTGTGCTCTGTATCTCTAATACTGTATCTCTAATACTCTAAGAAGTCTCTGTCTGTCATATATACTTTCACTATATCTGCTATATCTACTAAATTTTCTTGGCCACAGCCTGGCTGGCGTTCGGTTTGACTTCTTCCTGGACATCCAGAAAGTCAAACATATCGGCTTCTCTTGCCCCTTTTGGTCCTTCCAGATCCCATGCTTCATCTTATGACAGAGTAGTGGTTTAGTAGACTTGTTCAAAAAAGAGACTAAGGGATTAGTAGGGTTATCCAAAAAAAAGACTGAGGACTAATAGGGTTGAGTGCAGTCTGTGATTTGCACCCAAATATTGAGCTATCAAGAGCACTACATAAAGGAAGCATAGATTCTAAGGTCCCAATTAATATCAAGAACGAGCAATAATTGATCATTCAAGGAAAGAAAGATGCATTCTCATAATAAACCATCTATACAGTCTAGTGACTAGTGTCACTAGTGTCTTCTGTCCATTGCCTACTCATACACTCTAGTGTCTAGTTTCCATCTATATAGTACAATCCATACTGTCTCCAATCAGACTGCCTAGTGTTCACTGTCTAGTGTCTATTGTCCTGTTTACCTATACAGTACAATCTATTGTCTATTCACTGACTGATTAGACTGATTTCAGACTGTTCTGTGACTTACTGACTGAGTAACAGAGACTAATTACTAGCATTTGAATACTAAAACTCATCTGTACTGAGTATCTTAAAGAGTTGTACTGATACTAATACTACTGGTACTACGGAGACTGACTGTTCTGATATTGAGTATATTAGAGATTGTCATTCATACAGACGGTCAGTACTGGTGAATCATTGACAGGAAGTTATGATCAGTCATTCTATTACTTTTAATACACTATCATATGTCACCCTCAGTGTTAGATTCTTGTAAGTACGTTTATTACCTAATCGAAACTATATTCGTTGATGATTCCTCAGCAAGAGGAATCGGTGGCCATTAAGTAGTCTGCCTGAAGGTAGCCGAATGGGCGTAGTAACGGTGAACCCAAAAGGGCCGTAGTAGCATCGGTTCCCGATTAACTGGACACGTCAGCTCAATACCTATATGAGTTGTATTCCACCCATCTTGGATCTAACACTCAGCATGAAATTCTGTACTCAGTCTAATCTAATCCACTCATCCTATTGTTAGACCCACCATAGGTAGTGCTCTATGTATTAAAATATTATGAAGGCTCGCTGTCCAATCCAAACAATGGTCATTAAATAACCCCTTTGATAGTATCTATTGAACCGTGAGGACCTTGAACTTCACTGCTTTTGTCCTGGTGAAGAGTTTCCCCGCAAGTACCTAGCCACGACCGGTAGACTAGATGACCTCGTCAACTACTTGAATAGCCCAATTCCTCTCACTGGGGAATCGTCGGCGAATGAAAATAGTGATAAGAATTCCTGTCGTAACTTGAATGTAAAAAACCTATACCTATATACTTGGTATACATATTCCTATTTTCCAGTAACCCCTTTCCAGTAACCCCCTCTAGTGTATACCTACTCTATACCACTTAGAAGTGACTATTACTTGCTCACACCTTACTCAAGTACTAGAGTAATGAGTATAAATTTCATACATCAGTGAGACTACTAATACTTTTTCTATAGTGCAGAATAGTGAAGAGTAGTGATGTAGCTAAGTAGAATACCTAATTTTATTCCTACTAGTCTACTCTAGTCTACTCTAGTCTACTCCATACGTTGTATACAGTATATATATATAGTATTTACAGTCCTCTCTCCTGTATAATATAGTATTCTCTATTGTCTGTTCGCTATAGTATGTATCTCTATACTTTGGGGTGGTTGAGATGGGTGCGAAATTGTTAGTGCTTGCTGACGTCAATTGTGCGGAGGTCAATCTCCACCGGTCCACCATGCACAACGCATCTCGCATGTTCCAGCGGGCATGTATTTGCGCATGCGTGCAGGCAAGGCAAGCAGCAACCCAGGTATATAAAGCAACGATCCCTCCCCCAAATCTCCCACCATCCTATTCCCACAATCAAAGCCTAACTTTTAATTGGACTCCTTCCTTTTTTACCCCTTTACCTTTTTTTTACAGCTTTTTTTCTTTTTTTCATTACTACCCCTTTACATCCCTCTAACTCAATTACACAATGGTTAAGGTCTTGGTCGCACTCTCCAGCTACTCCGGTCCCTTCTACGATGATGGAGCCAAGACAGGAGTGTTTTTTGATGAAGCATACCACCCCTGGAAAGCACTT
Organism: Metschnikowia continentalis; assembly: GCA_002370835.1. Classification (NCBI taxonomy): domain Eukaryota; kingdom Fungi; phylum Ascomycota; class Pichiomycetes; order Serinales; family Metschnikowiaceae; genus Metschnikowia; species Metschnikowia continentalis. Next base: position 67,851 of record NLAO01001848.1, on the reverse strand, counting down.
ACCGAGAAAGGCGCCGAAGTGACGCTTGTGTCAGAAACCGGAACTTTCGGGTGGGACGAACACTCGTTGGTGGGTCCCTTTGCTGGGTCCCAGACCATTGCTAATGATGAGAGCCATCCCTTCATCAAGGCCACCAAGCAAATACAAAAAGCCTCGGATGTGAACGCTGAGGATTATGATATCTTTTTTGCCGCTGGAGGCCACGGTACGCTTTTCGATTTCCCCCTGGCCAAGAACTTGCACCTGCACATTCTTGCTATAGCCAAGAAAGGCGGAGTGGTTGCAGCCGTTTGCCATGGCCCTGTGATTTTCGAAAATATCAAGACCGAAGATGGGGAGTTTTTTATCAAGGGCAAAAACGTCACGGGATTCACCGATGACAGTGAGAAATACGTCCAGGTTGACCACATCATGAAGGCCAAGAACATGAAGACCCCAAGAGAGGTCGCCGTGCATGCAGGAGCAAACTACATTGAGCCAAAAGATCCTTGGGCTTCGTTTACTGTGACCGATGGGAAGTTGGTTACTGGAGTTAACCCAGCCTCTGCCACTGAGGCCGCAGAAAAGGCATTGGCTGCATTCAACTAGACATACTAAGCAATTACAATACACTGAGCAATTAAAATACACTAAGCAATTACAATACACTGAGCAATTAAAATACACTGAGCAATTAAAATACACTGAACAATTATAAAACACTGAACAATTACAATACACTGAACAATTACAATACACTGAACAATTATAAAACACGGACCAATTACCACACACTGACCAATTACAATACACTGACTAATTAATAACATTATCTACTACTAAAAAAAAGACTAGTAGAGATTCTGAATCGCTTGAAATCCATGAGAGGTGTAGTACTAAAAAATGGTGTTCAGCCTGTAGTGTAAGTCGAACAAATAATAGTGCTATCCACAGTTGGATCCCCAAACCAGAATCTCACCAACCTACTTTAGTGAACAAATTTTATTTGGCTTTTTGTTGAAGTGAAATTTTGTGAGTTTCGGCTTGTATTGTTTTTTTTTTGTTTATATTGTTTTTTTTGATGTTCTTATCTTCACTTAATCTGACAAATTGGTGCCTAAAGATGCCTGGTTTAGAGTTAATATACTAGCCTACTCTCTACTTAGCAATCTATAGTTTTAGGATATGCTTTGTAATATTACTAACACGTCTTAGAGTATAGATGTAGTTTGAAAAGTTGTGAAATGTCAGAGTAGATTTCGATTCTATTGTTTGTGAAAACAGTCGCTCCCAGGGCCCGTTGTCTCTGGTCTATTGTGTGGTCTATTGTGTGGTCTATTGTGTGGTCTATTGTCTGGTTTATTGACTCTGGTTCATTGTCTGGTTTATTGACTCTGGTCCATTGACTCTGTTCCATTGACTCTGATCCATTGACTCTGGCCTATCATCTCAGATACCATACTTCATGAAGAAATTGGATGATTCTAAGATCAAGAAGAAAGTGACAAATACAGAAAAATGTACATCGGTTGGACCATCTCTATCTATTCACCTATGGAGCGATGAATTATTGACTGATACTAGAATTGATTGACACAAAAATCGAGTGACACTACAATTAATACAGTGAAGATCATAAGAAGCAATAAAGTAGAAAGTGTAAAAAGTTCTTCACTCTATGAAGGAGATTCATCATGATAATATTCTACTGGTGCTCACTTTGCTCACTGTGCTCACTGTGCTCTCTATTACTGTTTGCAACACACCGCGACCCGTTCGCAGCCATTCCTTCACGTCCCACTACTCACGTCCCACTACTTCCACCATAAATCAAGTTCTCCACTACTACACCACTTCAAATTTCCACCAATCCCTTTTTCTGCTACTCCAAATTTTTCTTCACTAATTTTTCATATAGTACTTTATCTTGACAAGTATTAACATGTAGTGATTGGCAGCATAGTACCTGTTACATCCACTATAGGCAGGGCTCTACCCATGGAGGTATCATGAAGCCCATGCCGTCTGATCTTAACAAAGCCATTTGAGGTCGTCATAAACTTTTTGACGGTATCTATGGTTCCTGAGGACCTCGAAAGTCATCACTATTGTTCTGATGAAGAGTTCGAAGCCACGTTTTCTCATCAAAACACTAAAAAGACCGCTCCGATTCCTTTCTTTGAGAAATCATCAATGTATATAGTAACCCAAACGGACTAACAAGAACCTAACAGTCCTAATATGGAGATTTAGTAGGGTAGGTTAAATTGATATGATGAGTAATGATCTTCGCATAGAACAGAAGTAGTCCAACAGGAGAGTAGTAGGAGTAGTGTGGTGTAGTGTGGTGTAGTGTGGTGTAGTGTGGTGTAGTAGGACGAGTAGAGTAGTAGTATATAAAAGTCTAGTAATATACTATAGAATGGAGTAGTGTATAATCCAGTGGTATAGAGTAGTATAGAATAGTCCTGTAGTATAGTCCAGTACTAGGATAGTAAAGAGTAGGTTAGGAAGGAGTAGTAGTATAATGGAGTAGTGTTTAGTCCAGTGGCATAGTGTTTTACGAGTGTAGAACGGATTAGTAGCCTGGTAATAGAATAGTTCTGTAGTATAGTATAGAATAGAATAGAGTAGTAGAGTAGAATAGAGTAGTATAGAGTAGAATAGAGTGGTATAGAATGGTATAGAGTGGTATGAGTCCCTTCTTTTGAATCATATGTAATGCGTAATCCCAGTAGTCTTTTCCCTTCCATCCCCATATTCTCCTCTCCCTCGTCTTGACGTCTTCTTGTCATTTCCCTTTTTCTTGCTCTTGCTCTTTCTCGCTCTTCTTTTTTTCTCCCTCATTTCCTTTTTTTTCCCTCATCCCTTTTTCGCTCATCCCTTTTTCGCTCATCCCTTTTCCGCTCTTCTTTTTCTCCTTTTTCTCCTTTTTCCCTCTTCTTCTCATTCTATTTTTGACTGGTCTCGCAGGCTTCCGCAGCATCTCAGCATAACTTTCTACATCTTCAATGCCCTAACTTTGCCCTAACTTTACCCTAAATCTGCCCTGACTGTCCACCACCAAATAACTGTCCAACCCACTCATACTATACTCATACAATTCTTCTCTCATACTCATTCATACTATACTCATACAATTCTTCTCTCATACATACTCACACATACTCACTCTCCTATACTCACTCTCCTATACTCACTCTCCTATACTCACTCTCCTATACTCACTCACACACTCCCACATACTATACTCACTCATACGCGTAATCTATTGTCACACACATTCTCATACTCTTTTATGCTCACTTTTTACTCTGTTTTTTACCCTATTTTTCTCACTCTTTTTTTTCCACACTTTTTCACTCTACTCACACTTTACTTACGCACACTCAAATACAATACGTGTGACTGGCTCAATCATACTAACACACATTCCTTTTCCAAATCATTGTAAATGACACACTCAAAATCTCATAATAACTCATAGTAATTGTAAAGCCCTTTAAACTCACCTCTTGTATAACCCCTTGCTTGATTTTATGGTGGTTGGGATGAACAAGATGGGAGGTTGTGATTGGCAGTAGGAACCAATTTCTTTTGGACGTCTCTGGCCTGGAGCCAACCGCCACAAGCCTCGAACTGCCCGGACGGGAACATCACGTGCAGCAATGAGAAGGCGCGAAAAAAAAGGGCAGGCGGCCTGCACACAGCTGCGAAAAACCAGAGGAAAAAAAAAGAAAAGCCTTATAAATGCGGTCCTTCAACTTCACTCTTCCCTAGGAAAAACCCAGATATTTACCCACGTATTTCCTTCGTGAAAAATGACCGATTTATCTAATCAAATGAACAACCTCTCGTTGAACGGTGGCGGCAACGGTTCGCAAAAGCCTCAAAAGGCTGTGTTTGTCCCTCCTCACCTCAGAAATAGAGGCGCTTCTGCTCCTCGCCGGGATCCCTCTGACTTTGGCGGCCTGTCTCGTGGCTTCGGTGGCGGCTTTGGCGGTGGCTTCGGTGGCGGTAACCGCCGTTCCAACGGCTTTGGTGGCGGCAGAGGCGGCGCTGGCAATGGTGGCGCTCCCCGTGCGGGTGTTGGCCGCTGGGTCGACGGTAAGCACCAACCTGCTCCTCGTAATGAGAGAATGGAAACTGACTTGTTCGGTGTTGCTGAAGACCCTGCCCACCAATCCTCCGGTATCAACTTTGACAACTATGACGATATCCCTGTGGAGGCCAACGGTGACGATGTTCCTGAGGCTATTACCTCGTTCACTTCGCCTCCTTTGGACCCCTTGTTGGTTGAGAACATCGAGTTGTCCAGATTCGTTAAGCCTACTCCTGTTCAGAAGTTCTCTGTTCCTATTGTTGCCAAGGGCAGAGACTTGATGGCCTGTGCACAAACTGGTTCTGGAAAGACTGGTGGTTTCTTGTTCCCTGTCTTGTCCGAGTGCTACATGACCGGCCCTGCCCCAGTGCCTGAGTCTTCCGGCTTCTCCTACGGATGTGTCTACCCTACTATCTTGATTATGGCCCCAACCAGAGAGTTGGTGTCCCAGATTTTTGACGAGGCCAAGAAATTCACATACAGATCCTGGGTCCGTCCTGCCGTGGCTTACGGTGGTGTGGACATTGGCCAGCAAATGAGAACCTTGCAAAGAGGTTGCGACTTGTTGGTGGCTGCCCCAGGTCGTTTGACTGACTTGTTGGAGAGAGGCCGTATCTCCTTGCGTAACATCAAGTACTTGGTGTTGGACGAGGCCGACAGAATGTTGGATATGGGTTTCGAGCCTCAAATCAGACACATTGTGCAAGAGTGTGACATGCCTGACGTTCAGGACAGACAAACCCTTATGTTCTCGGCTACTTTCCCAAGAAACATCCAAATGTTAGCCAGAGACTTCTTGAAGGAGTACATCTTCTTGTCCGTCGGTAGAGTCGGTTCCACCTCCGCCAACATCACCCAAAAGATCTTGTTGGTTGAGGATGACGAAAAGAGATCCGTCATCTTGGACTTGTTAAGTGCAGCTGACAACTCTTTGGCCATCGTCTTTACTGAGACCAAGAGAATGGCCGACTACTTGGCTGACTTCTTGTACGACCAAGGCTTCCCAGCTACCGCCATCCACGGTAACAGAACACAATATGAGAGAGAGAAAGCTCTTCAAGCTTTCAAGAGCGGACAAGCCCCAATCTTGGTTGCCACTGCCGTTGCTGCTAGAGGATTGGATATTCCAAACGTCCAACACGTTATCAACTACGACTTGCCTAGTGACATTGACGACTATGTTCACAGAATTGGTCGTACTGGTCGTGCTGGTAATGTTGGTATTGCTACGTCTTTCTTCAACAGAAACAATAAGAATATTGCTAAGGACATGATCTCTCTTTTGACCGAGGCTAACCAGGAGGTTCCAGAATTCTTGGTCAAGATCAGCAGAGAGTCTTCGTTCGGCCGTGGCGGTGCAGGCGGCGGCCGCGGACGTGGAGTCTTAGGCGGTGGCCGTATGGGAGGTGGAACCAGAGACGCCAGAAGAGGTGGCTACGGCGGATCGTCGGCCAGCTCCTGGGGATCCAGCTCCAGCAACAACTGGGGCTCCGACAGTGGAAGCACCAGAAACGGAGGAGGATACTCCTCCAACTATGGGAACCAATCCCACAACACTTCTTGGTGGTAAACTAAGCCAGCGAGAGATTGATTTTGGATTGCTTTTTGTTACAATGATCCATTTTATTGTTTACAACAGGGTTAGAGAGAAGGAGTTTTGGAGTCCTTTAATTTAAGCTTGTTGCTTTGGATGTCTGAATTACTCGAGGAGATGCATGATACGAAGATCGAGCCCTTGTATTTATTGCATATTATTATTTCTTTTTTGTCTTGGTTTTTTTATTGTCCATCCGGTAATGGACCATTTGAGGGTGGGTTCATTTGAATATAACTTTTTTTCAGTCACGAAGACGTGATAGGGAAAATACAAGAAAATGATATAAAAAAAAAAGAAGGGAAAGGAATTGGAATGTCGAAAGATATCGTTCTATTTATTATAGATTTCATTGAATGTTTTATCTTTTTCATTCTGTTATTGGGTTTAAAATCATGGCTTATTATTTGATTTAGACATTTGGTGTTCTATAAAGGTGTATTATTTTAACAGAAGCAACATGTTGCGACAGTCGTAGTCTAGATCTAAGAAATAGAAGTGCGACAAGTAGAGTATAGGAACTAGTACAAGTGCGACGACTAGCTGAAAGGAACTAGTGGAAGTGCAACGCCTAGAGGAGCATACGAGTCTTGCAGTACCAATCAAGGGTGAAAAACGGGCGGAACTAAACTGGTTTTATTGTTAATCCTGTATACAACAACTTGTTAGGGGTTATGTGTACAGTGTTTTTCAAAACTATTCAAACCAGCGCAACAAAATGTTTCGTACCCCTTTGCACAGTCGTTCAAACCAAATGGACAGGTTGTTGTATCCAGGATAACAAGGAAACCAGTTCAGTTCCGTCGGTCTTGACCCTTGATTAATACTTCAAGACTCCCAATTGTAGTACATAAGAGGTAAACCTCCAGATTTAAGACTTCAGAATATTGAATTCGAATAAAAAGTGGTGTGAAACATTACGCCATTTGGTTTGAACCATTCTTTCTTCTTGGTTTGAATATTTTTGTCGGGCTGGTTTGAATAATTTTGAAAATCACTGTAACCCCTGACAAGTTGTTGTATACAGGATAACAATAAAACCAGTTTAGTTCCGTCCGTTTTTTACCCTTGATTTATACTGCAAGACTCCCAAATGCAGTATATAAGAGGCAATCCTCCAGATTTAAGATTTAAGATTTAAGCTTTAAGATTTAAGCTTTAAGCTTTAAGCTTTAAGCTTTAAGATTTAAGATTTACGATTTACGATTTACGATTTACGATTTCAGAATATTCGATTCTAATAAAAGTTGGTGTGAAACATTACGCCATTTGGTTTGAAAGACTGTGCGCGAAGGGGTACGAAACATTTTGTCGCACTGGTTTGTTTAATTTTGTCACGCTGGCTTGAATAGTTTTGTCGCGCTGGTTTAAATAGTTTTGAAAAACACTGTATTAGTTCTTTTAATTTTGCTAGTGTGGTTTAAATCATTTTGACGCGTTGGTCTGAATAGTTTTGAAAAACACTGTACCTCTTCCGCCATGGCTCCCGTACGTAAGACACGGGCTTTGGCCCTCGCATGTGTGGTGTTGATGTACGTATTCTACCGGACCATCAACATCCCCCACCATGACGCCAAGCTGTTAGCGAGCAAGGAGGAGCTACTAAAACGCCATTTTGTGGCCAACAAGAACTACCGAGAACAAGGACTCAACTTCCAGAGCAACCAGCTCACGGCCCCCCCTCTCCCGTCCACCATGCACCAGCAGCTCAGTGCCAATTTCCCATACGAGCCCGAAAAGGGCTTTCAGAAGAATATCTGGCAGACCTGGAAGGTGGGGTTGGAGGATGAGACGTTTCCTTACTCATATAAGCATTTGTATGACAAGTGGGAAAAGGGCAATGCAGAATATAGACATTACTTGATCACCGATAGCCAGTGCGATATTATGATCAACCAGCTCTACGAGGGAGTGCCGGAGGTGAAGGAGGCGTGGCATTCCATGCCCAAGAGCATCCTCAAAGCGGACTTCTTCCGGTACCTTATTATCTTTGCCAAGGGAGGAGTGTATTCGGATATTGATACGCGGAGCCTCAAACCCATCGACACTTGGGTGTCGAATAATGCCACGATTTGGGGGAAACCAAATATAGCAGGGCTTGTGGTAGGCATTGAGGCGGATCCCGATAGGCCGGACTGGCACGACTGGTATGCACGGCGCCTTCAGTTCTGCCAATGGACGATTATGGCCAAGAAAGGCCACCCAATGCTTCTAGAGTTGATTGCTAATATCACATCCCTTACGTTGGAACGCAAGAAGAAGAAGCAGTTGGAGACGGTCTTGGGCAAAAACGAGGGTGAGGATATCATGGACTGGACTGGGCCTGGCATTTTCACCGATAAGGTGTTTGAGTATATGAACCGTATAGTGCAGAGCCAAGAGACCAGCGAGCTCAGAGAAGTGATCAACTGGAAGGTCTTCACGGGTATGCGTGTGCCATTGGCCATTGAGGATGTGTTGGTGTTGCCCATCACGTCGTTTTCTCCAAATGTGGGGCTGATGGGTGCTGGTACCATCAACGATGACATGGCTTATGTGCAACACATGTTCCTGGGCAGCTGGAAGCATTGAGCTATATCGTGGTCATTGTATTAAGTATCGGATCAAGGTTATGGATAAAATCTTAATACGATGGCCATGTGCTCGTGATTGTAATTTGAAAACACCTAATCAGACTTACAAACCAAACCATGTATGTTGTGAGTAGTAGAGATTAGTGGAGTAGTGGAGTAGTGGAGTAGTGGAGTAGTATAGACTAGTAGACTAGTATATTGAGCTATGTGCCAATGAATTAATGTTGTGTTGTTGTAGTATAGTAGCGTAATATGTGTTAGATTCCGGTTACGTTAGGTACTCTACTTACTATGTTCATTCGTCGATGATTCCTCCTAGGGACGAATCTGGGGTACTTAAATACTTTTCAGAGGAGAGGGCGAGCGACTTGGTACGAGGACAATAGCGAGAAACGCCGTCCCAAGATCGTACAATGTTGGGCCGCAGCGTCTTGAAGTGGCTATTGTTAAGTTCAGACAAAGTACGCTTTGAATTACCTCAATAGGTAGGGCACTACCTATGATGGATCTAACAATACAGTGTTTTTCAAAATTATTCAAACCAGCGCGACAAAACTATTCAAACCAGCGCGACAAAACTATTCAAACCAGCGTGACAAAATTAAACAAACCAGCGCGACAAAATGTTTCGAACCAAGAAGACAGAATAGTTCAAACCAAATGGCGTAATGTTGCACACAAACTTTTATTAGAATTCAATATTCTGAAATCTTAAATCTGAACGATTGAATCATATGTACTACATTTGGGACAGAAGTCTTACAGTACCAATCAAGGGTGAAAAACGGAGTGAAACTGAACTGGGTTTCCTTGTTATCCTGTATACAACAACTTGTCCATGTGGTTTGAAAGACTGTGCGAAGGGGTACGAAACATTTTGTCGCGCTAGTTTGAATCATTTTGTCGCACTGGTTTGAATAGTTTTGAAAAACACTGTATGGTGGTGTTGGAATTGGAGCCATGGATATGCTTAAAGTCATCAGACCATATTATACCATACTAATGTGACACTATTAAGGTGATACACTATTAAGGTGATACACTATTAAGGTGATACAATATCGATATCAAAATATCATTAAAATATCAATGTAGAATACTGTCTCATGTCAATTACTTGGTGCTATATCAACTTCATACACATCCACCATTCATTCTATTCACCAGATCTGGCCTCCCAAACATTTAATGTATAGTCTCTGATATTTCTACTACCTCACACTAGTACTTAGGAAGACAGATTAGCCTAGCTATCACCACTGCAAATCAATGCTCCAGCACCTACCCTCTAATGTATAGCTCATTTAGTACCTCTGATACCTATATTAGTCCCTCTAGTAACTATACTAGACTACTTTGCCATAGGATGGATGTATGGTTAATTTTTTAATGTGATACGATAACTTCTAGTATTATTTATTAGTGTTCAATTAATAGTTTATAGTGTATTAGTATAGTGTAGTGTAGTGCTTTACAGTGTGCTTGTCAGTGTTGAACTTGAGGAACAAGTACACCTGCGGGTACTGCATGTTCCTGTTACTGCATACAGATGAAACAATTATTGGTATTGTCCTTGAGAGGCCCACTGCCAACAGGTCTCTCTCGTGGACACTTGTCTAACACTTGTCCAATATTGGCCATTGTTCTGGAGAAGACAATAGGCCGAGTGGGTTAGGGCTGGAGTCCCAGACCTGACTATATATAGAGAGGGTCCCGTTCAGACTTGAACGGTATCAATTGGAACAACAAGTCAAGGACATCCTAGCTTAATATATATATAGAGAGAGAATGGAAGCTAAAGAAATGGTTATTGAAGTACCAAAGTTAAGACGCTTGTTGAATTTAAATGTGATAACTATTCCAGATTATGGGAGTGTATACAACAATTCCAAACAATCAGTGTGCCTCTCAGTGCGTATAATATACTAGTGAAATGGTGGTGCTTGGAAAAAGTATAAATACACTTGTAAGCTCATAAATCCAAAAACTCAAAATATTCACCTTAAACCAACACCAATAGAATTTTAACACAAATCTAAACACTTCTCAAAAAAAAAAAAAAAAAAAAAAACGGTGAAAAGTAACCATAAATCATGTCCAGTCTAGAGTAGAGTATAGAGTAGTGTTAGATCCACCTTCGGTAGTGCTCTTCCTATTGAGGTATCTTTAGCCTACGCTGTTCAATCTTAACAATGACCATTCCATTGTGCCACTCCTCTACCATCATTGTACGAGGTACCAGGAGGGAATGTGATAAACCCGAGGTACAGTGTTTTTCAAAAGTATTCAAACCAACGCGACAAAATGATTCAAACCAGTGCGACAAAATGGTTCGAACCAAGAAGACAGAATGGTTCAAACCAGCGCGCCAAAATGTTTCGAGCCAAGAAGACAAAATGTTTCGTACCCCTTCGCACAGTCTTTCAAACCAAATGGCGTAATGTTTCACACCAACTTTTATTAGAATTCAATAGTCTGAAATTTTAAATCTGAACGATTGAATCATATGGTACTACATTTGGGACAAAAGTCTTGCAGTACCAATCAAGGGTGAAAAACGGACGGAACTGAACTGGGTTTCCTTGTTATCCTGTATATAACAATTTGTTAGGGGTGTACGAAACTTTTTGAATTATTGGTTTGTTTAATTTTGTTAGTGTGGTTTGAATCGTTCTGCCGCGCTGGTTTGAACAATTCTGTCTTCTTGGTTCGAAACATTTTGGCGCGCTGGTTTAAATACTTTTGAAAAACACTGTACCTGGATGGAATGTGAAGAGTTTCCCCCCCTTTGCACCTAGCAACAACCGGTTGACTAGGCGACACCGTTGTCAAATACTTAAATAGCTCAGATTCCTCACTCTGGAGAACCATCGGCGGATGAACATAGTAAACAGAGCACCTGACCTAACAACTAGAATCTAACAAATAGATTATAGAGTATGCACATGGCCGTTAACTGTGAGCAGTGCGAAATCATCTCCTCTCCTCTCCACACTACATGAACCACATGACCACCAAAACAGCACTTGTGATTGTTGACGTGCAAGAAGACTTTTTACCTCCATCCGGGTCGCTAGCAGTTCTAGACGGCCGGCATATAATCCCTGGAATCGTCCGTCTCATTGGTGACCGTCGCTGGGCATGTGTGGCTGCGTCCATGGACTGGCACCCTAGAGACCACTGCCTGTTTGCATCGCAGCAGAAGAAGGAGCCGTTTTCAGAAATGGCCTTTTTGCACCCTGAAAAAATTAAGGATTCAAAGGGGATTGTGATCTCCAAGAACCTGACCGTTTGGCCTGATCATTGTGTTCAGAATACCGCTGGAGCTCAGATCGAGGCCCTGGTCCTTGAGGCCATGCGTAGTGTGCAGGTCCCACACACTTATATCCAAAAGGGCATGCTACGAGACAGAGAGTATTACCTGTCGTTTGGGGATATTTGGGGTTTGCACAAGACTTCATTGGAGCTGTTTCTCTGTGAAAATGGCGTGTCTGTGGTGGTATTTGTTGGCATAGCCTATGACTATTGCGTGTTGAACTCTGCTCTTGATAGTGCCAGATTGGGCTTCAAGTCGTATGTGGTGAAGGACCTTTGTAGGGCTGTGGATGTCCTGCTGGATAAGGAGACTGAGGCCAAATACCGTGAAGCTGGTGTTAGTGTATGTACAGTCTCCGAACTAGACGATATATTGGGCTAGAGTTGTTCAACCTCAACCATTATTAATTATTCTTGTAATAGATATATGTAGATCTATGGATTGCATCTATGAATGTATGCTACATACCGCGGAACTGGTTCTTGGAAGCAGTTCTACGGCCTGCGAACCGTTGCTTGGTTCTGCCTTTAATGGCTTCGTCTCCCTCTTGTCGGTCGGCTCTGAATTTAACCTTCTTTTCGCTCTTGGGCCTAAACGTGAGCTCCACCTCTCCCTTGCCATGGCTTCTTGTCCTGGAGCCCTGCCGTTTGTCTGCTTGTGCCTTGGCCACCTTGTTAAGCCTGCTTGCTTGCGTGCCGAAACTCTCCTCTTGCCTGAGATCTGTTTCGTCTTCCTTGACTGCACTGAACTCGTTCATGAACCGCTCGCTCTCCTGCTGCTCCTTCTTTCTTTCCCTCAACTTGGCCATCTCTTTCTGCACCTTCTGAGCCTGCTTCTTGGTCAATTCGGCCTCTTCTTCGGAATCTGACGACTCGGACTCGGATTCAGACTCCAGCTTGTTGCCCCCATTCAATCTCTCTTCGTCCGACTCTTCGGCCGCAGTCAAACCACGACGCTCCTTGCCCACATTCTCTGTGGCCGTGATATCCTTAACCGTTCTGTTTGGATTAAGTTGCTGATAGTCGAGAGACTCTTCATTGATAGCAAAATCAGGATTCTCAAACATCTCAGCGAAACGGTCGTCCTTAGTGAGATCCTCGTTGACCTTGCCCGCCAACTTCTGTGCCAAGTCCTTGTTGACCTTGACTTTGGTGCTGTTAACAGTACCCGTGGACCGGATTCTGGACTCTCTCTCCTGCTCGATCTTCTTTCTGATCTCACGCTCTCTCTGGTCTCTGTATGAATTAGGATTGGCAATCAAGTTGACCTTGTCGTATAAGTCGGTGTTGATAAAGTAACCATGCATGTAGGAACGCAACACGTTGGAGCCAATCAAGTGGGTCAAGTTCAACTTGGCCACGTCGTCCCGCGTGATGAACCGGAAGTTGGCATACACCGAGTCCGAGGGCTTCTCCTCCAACTCTTCCGTGATGTTGTCCAAGAACGAACACCAGCTGGGCGCAGGCCCAAGGTTGGGGATGTAGAACGCATGCATGGGCATACCTTCGTTGGCGAGGAAGAACATACCACTCTCCTTGACGTATGCCACGTCGTTGATGTCCACACTGGGCTCCATGGATGTGAAGGGCTTTCCATCAAGTCTGCTCCACACCTTGGCAATTCTCTTGTCGGAAGTCATGATCTTGTCCGAGTCACTCTTGTTCTCATCGATCCAGAGAATCTTCTTGATGTCGAAGCCGTACCCTTGGTCCTTGACTATGGTGGGCGTGGCTGCTCGCAAGTCATATAGGAGGGTTTTTCCGGAAGATGTTCCACAGGCAAAGTTCAACCCATCATTGCGGAACACTGTGGCTGTGACTTGCGTGGACTCGCCCAAGGTGTCGCTGACAAAGAGCTTGGCGGCCCTCTGCCGACTTCTGGGGTCCCAGAACTCCACTGTTCCATCTTCAAGGCCTGCAGTCATTAATCCATGCACAGAGTTGATGTCCACAGAGTTGACACCCAATTCTGTGTCCAAGACAAACGGACTGAGGTAGCGGCCCTGATCCAAATTTAGTCTGTAGAGCTCGTTTCCGGATGCACCAATGAGGGCATCACAGTTGGAGTGATTGTAGGCCAAACTACGGCCAAACTTAGGTATGCGAGATTTGTAGTGGATTCCTCCTTTGGTGTGGAACTCTATGGTACGGTCGTTTTGCAAGTGGATGGATTTGGTCCAGTCATTGGAGATGATCTGGAAATCCACGTTTTCACTGTCGGTGTGCCTGTCGAACTTCAACGATAAGTTGGAGAAGTCGTACACGTGAATTTGAGGCTTGTAGGTTCCGGTGGCCATGGCAAACTGGCCATCTGGAGATACTTTGATCTTGTTGGAAGCTTCACTGAACTCGAAATCCTGGATTAACTCCACTCTATTCATGTAATCAGCATCTCTCTTCAACTCCTTTTTTCTTTTTCGGGCAATCCAGTCTGGCAATGATCGGGATACGTTGGATCCGGCAACTTGATATACCGAAACATCTCCGGCGGAGGTGGACTTCAAGACCATGGTGGATGAAACTCTGGCTATGCGAGATGATCATCTCGATTTTTTTGTGAGAAAAGTGAGTGCTCGCGCACGTGACTGCCAGAAGGAGAAGGGTGAGGATGGTGGTTCCTGTGCTTTACTTCTTATACTTATCCACATGCACGCTTTGCTGCCTACCTCCGGAGTTATTCTGGTTCTGGAGCTTCGTGTTCTTTTCTTCCGCAAATCCCGAAACCACTGCCGGCTTTTGGTATAAGAACTCGTACTCACTGCGGGGGATCTCGACAAATCCTTCCTCTACCTCGCCACCACCTGCTTGCGTAGGCATATCCCCGAAAGTTTCCATGAAAACCCGAATGCCGCTGTTAATGAGGGCAGCTTGGCTATCGTTACTTTGCTTCTCGATCGTCTGCTTGAGAAACCATAATACCGTGGGCACCATGGAGATTTCCGCGTAACAGAGGTCATTAGCCAAATTGTACAACGTAACCCAGATCAAGCTAGCCTTTCCCTCCAAGCTCTGAAAAATTCTTTTTGTAACTTGAAAAATCGATGCATTGATGTCTACAGTCACAATGCTCGACTCTTCACTCGAATTGTTACACCTCTTGGCGGCCAAAAGAAAGGTGAATGTGTGCTGCAAGTTGCGAACGAGTATTTTCTCTGCAAGTTCATTGGATTTGCAAAGATCCATCACTTGCTGAAGCTCATCATTGATGGTTCTGCCAATCGATTTCAATATGAGCGATATGATTAATTGCAACTCGTGGAACTCTTCCAAAGTCTGCATCATCATTATTGTTTCGTCCTCATGAACCAACTTTCGCTCCGCAAAGAAGTAATTTGGCTTGGACGTTGGAGGCAACGACTGCGCTTTCAGACCAACTAGATTGAATAATGATTGCGCAACTTGGCTTTCTCCAATACGTCTGAGAGTATGCTGAGAAATGACACAACCAAGCTGATTCAAAACATAAAGTAGAGAACGCACCGATGAGATACTGTTGAACTCACTATAGAGCCTTTGCTTGGATGCAGAAAGAAGAAGTACCTTCTGTGTAGCAATGGAAGTGCATGCGAGAATGGTGGTGTCTATGAAGTCAACAATCTTGTATGACTGATTCAACAAGTCAAGTATAAAACGGAACGGGACGTTGTGGGCGATCTCAAGTGCAGCATGTTGTTGCTGCGGGTATATTGGAATAAGACGAGTGGCTCCGGGCAAAGCTTTCAACATGGAATTAGTTGCAACCATAGAAGGCCTCAACAAAAGCATTTCAACAATCAACTGAGAGTGCTTTTGCGAAAGAGCCGAAGAAGATAAAAGCGAGGAGCGGTGCACGAGTGCTACCGACTTCTCATCATGGAAGAAGATCAAAGTTACCAAATCACGGTGGCCTCTACTTTGCAGCATATACTTCACAATATCTCCGAAGGAATGCCATGTGGGGTTGGGGTCTTCATGAAGCTTTTGCAATAATTGAATGGTTTCGGCCAAGGATCTGATCAACACAAAGGTCTGGTCTTTGTTCGTTTCTGCAAACTTCCTCAAATCAAAGAAGTAGTCGAATGGGCTGACAAGATCTTCACTGTTGCCTCGGGTTTTTTGATCCTCGTTGAGTTTTCCAAGTTTCTCTTGAAGCTGCTCGAGCTTGTTTGATTTTGCTAAAGTGGGGTATAGGTTCAGGTTGAACAAATGTAATAGCAATAAATGGAGAAGACTGGGTTTGAAAGTATCCTTGGGATGACACCTTGCTACTAATTGGGCAAACGGCTCAAGAAAGCAAAACTCGGATGTAGCACACAACGGCACAAGGGGTATGATTTTGGAGATCGCCACCAGCACTTCTTTCTCCCACTCATTGCTGGTAAACTCTCTGTTTGAGAGTTCAACGATTTGCTTGTGGAGCATAGCGAGTTGCAAAACTTGGGAATTATCTTTGATCATTTTGGGTGTAAATATATTGTTGTCCTTTGAATCAGGGAGCACCCCCGCCTTATATATATTTCCAGCATGATGGCTGCATTAGCTGCAAATGCGGTTGCGGAAAGTGAGGCAGGGATCCGACGCACCTGAAACATGCAAGCTGCAAAGTCGATACAACGAGCACAAAAAGAAAAATATATAAAGGCCTCTAACCCCCCACCTTTCTGTTGCAAATCAGGTTTGGAATTATGTTAGGCGCCATGTTTTCTCTGTCGGCGAAAAGGAACTAACCATAAATCTCGGTACCAAATTGCACATTTTCTGGAGTGTGTGAAGGGTCCATCATTGGCTTTCATATTGCATGTCGCCAATTCTGCAATTCTGCGACATCTATATTAAACCTCCTACACCATTACTTGATTGCGATTATTAATAAATGCGGCATTTACGATTATTATTACAGCCACTGATTATGAGAATTTATATTACAGCCATTTATGACCTTTGATTATGACTTTGATTATGACTTTGATTGTGATTATTAATTGTGACTATAGATTACAACTATTCGATTTGAGCAGCTAAGCTTTCGAGTTGCTTTATGACGGCTGATTTGGCCGTACCGCCAGTTGCGGTTCTTCTTTCTACACTGACTTCAAAGTCAAAAACATCCACTACATCCTTGGCGAAACGCGAGTCAATGGCTTGGAACTGGTCAAAAGTCAACTGATCAATACCAGATAACTTCTCCTCCTCAGCTTTTCTCACACATTCACCCGAGATGTGGTGTGTTTCTCTAAATGGAACACCCTTTCTGACCAAATAATCGGCAAGATCCGTGGCTAACATGTCCATGGTCAAGGCACCCTCCATCTTTTCCTTGTTGATTTTAAGGGTGGAGATGACTCCCGTGGAGATCAAAATCGAGTGCTCGACGGTTGTCAAAGCATCAAAAAGGGGCTCTTTGTCCTCTTGCATATCCTTATTGTATGTGGAAGGAATCGACTTTAATGACATCAAGAATCCGGCAAGAGATCCAAAGACACGGCCACATTTGCCTCTCAACAATTCAAGCGAGTCAGGGTTTTTCTTCTGAGGCATCAACGAAGAGCCAGTGGAGTAGGCATCAGCTAATTGGATAAAGCCAAACTCAGCAGTGGAGTAAATGATCAAGTCCTCAGAGAACCGGGAGATGTGGTTCATGAATAATGAGGACCAGAACAAGGTCTCCACTACAAAGTCACGGTCACTCACCGCAGTCAAAGAGTTGCCAATGACACTATCGAAACCCAAGCCCTCGGCCAAAAACTCACGGTCAATACCGTATGGATGGCCAGCCAAAGCACCGGCTCCCAAAGGCGATTGGTTGACTCTCTCCAAGATCTGCTTCAAACGATGGTAGTCCTGGGTAAAGTACGTGGCGTATGAGCTCAACCAGTGTGCCCACCGGATTGGCTGTGCTCTTTGCAAGTGGGTGTATCCAGGCATCAAGACGTCGATCTCCGACTCTGCTCTCTTCAAGATACTCTTGATGAACAGTCCCAAGAATTCCACGAGCTTGGTCAATGATTCACGAACATAGATTCTCATATCGGTGGCCACCTGGTCATTTCTTGACCGGCCAGTGTGCACCTTACCAGCAATGTGCTTGCCAATGATTTCACCCAAGCGTCTCTCGTTGGCAGTGTGGATATCTTCATCACCAGGCTTCTCCTCAAATTGGCCATTTTTCCATTCTTCCCTAATGACTTCCAAGCCTTTGTGAATCTCACTCAATTCTTCCTGGGTTATAAGTTGGAGCTTGGCCAACCCCTCGGTGTACACCTTTGTTCCGGTCAAATCAGCGTCATACATGACCTTATCATAAGGCAAGGAGGCATTGTAAAGGTCCATCAAGGGGTCACTGGCACCAGTGAATCTACCACCCCATAATCTAGCTTCGGAAGGTTTAGACATGTCTGAAATTGCGATGTAAAAGTGAAAAGAAAAGAGGTATAAATACTCCTAAAAGCTATGATTCATCACCGCGCTTATGCTCAACAGTTACCCGATTAGGAAGGTGACTAACATTTGATTGGTACACACCCAGATATATACAGGACACCAATACTAGCTGTATCGGTTGTGCTAGTTTGGCGTTGATACATTTACAAAGGAAAGTTCATGCTTGAATTACGTGTCTATAAGTTGCTCCCTCGGATTATGGCTTGCATCTTCCCGAAAATCTAGGGTACAACGAACAGTCTCTGACGGTGAATCTGTCGCACAACCAGGCCAAGATTCTCTCCGTGCCCAACCCGTATCCTCCATGAGGACAGGTTCCGTACTTTCTCAAGTCCATGAACCAGTAGTAGTCGTCGGCGTTCAAGTTCTCTCTCTTGATGGCAGCCAGCAATTCTTCATAGTCGTCGATTCTCATCGAACCTCCGCAAACCTCACCCACATTGGGCATCAACACATCAACAGACTCGGTGACTCTTGGGTCATCGGAGCATTTCTTCATATAGAAGGACTTGATCTCCACAGGGAAGCGTGTCAACAAGATAGGGACGTTTAACATATCGGTCATCTTACGCTCAGCAGCCTCAGCGATATCATCACCGAACTTGAATTTCTCGCCTTCCTCGTTAGGGATTCCGTTCTCGTTCAACCATTCCAAGGCATCGATGTACTGCATTCTCTTGAAAGGCATCTTAGGAGCCTCAAACTTGGGGTTCAACTTCTTGACCAATGGGCCGGCAACAGGGTCGGCCAACACCGTGCCAATGACGTTAACGAAAAGACGCTCGATGTGGTCCAACATCTCGTCGAACGAAAGGAAAGCCAACTCGGCCTCCGTGTGTGTATACTCGGACAAGTGTCTTCTGGTGTGGGACTTCTCGGCACGGAACGATTCTTGCACACAGTACACATCACCCAAAGCAGGCAAACACGTTTCCAAGTACAACTGCGACGACTGGGTGAGGTAAGCCTCTTCGCCGTAGTAGTCTAGCTTGAACAAAGTGGAGCCTCCTTCCACCTGAGTTTGCACCATGCATGGAGGGGTGACCTCGGTGATACCTTCTTCACCATAGAACTTTCTCATGGCACCCAACAAAACGGCTCTGACCTTAAAGACAGAGGACAAGGTCTCACCTCTCATGGTCAAGTGACGCTGGTCCAACATCAATGAAGCATCAGCGTTCTCTGGCACCTTGTTGGTGAAGGAGTCCTCACCGGAAGGAGCCAAGCCCACCACCTCATAGAAGTCAGCCTTCAACTCCACACCTCCTGGAGCAGATTTACCCTCGGGCAACTTCTCAACAACACCCTTGATAATCACGGTGGACTCCAAGGTCAACTCATGGGTGATTCTGGCCTTGGCCAAGTCGCCAGTCAAGACTGTTTGCAAGAAACCCGTACCATCTCTCAAGGTAATGAAGGCAAGGCCCTTCTGGGCTCTGAATCTGTGGACCCATCCTTGAACGGTGACACGGGAACCAATGTGGTCTTGGATGGTTCTCAACTTGATTTTCTTGGCCTCGGGCAAAGACTTGTCCTCCTCGATTTTGATCAAGTCCAATTCAGCCAATTTCTTAGAAGCCTCATCCTGTCTCTTCTTCTGCTCCTCATCCTGCTTAAGTTGCTTTTCCTGCTTCTTCTTCAAGCCCTCAGCACCTTTCTTGGCCTTCTTCAATGCAGACGCAGAGATCTCCAGGTACTCGAACTCCTCAGTTCCTTCTTTCTGCTTGTACACCAAGACCTTGGCGTCGGGCGATGTGAAAAGAGCAAAGGCAGGAGTCTGGAAGGGAGAGGTCTCGCTGCCAGCACCGGCGGTGTCAGTGCCTGATTTCTCGTTGACGTAAACTTGGGACATGGGTATATGTTCGGCTTAACTAGTGACTAATTTTTTTTTTGTCGCAGGCACTGCCATCAAATGTGCAGGTCACATCAATACTATGAGCTGGAGAACGAAGCAAGGAATTAAGCTTTTTTAAAATTTCAAGATTGTTTAATTACAATCTAGTCTAAAAACATTTATTTGGGACTTTGGTGTGTTTCATGAAAGAATTGGGAAGATGTTGATTGTTTGCGGGCTCATAACGCGAGAATATAGTATCACAATCGAGGTGCAAATTTAGCCTGATTCATACAGTGTTTTTCAAAATTATTCAAACCAGCGTGACAAAACGATCCAAACCAGCGTGAAAAAACGATTCAAACCAGCGTGACAAAATGATTCAAACCAGCGCGGCAAAACGATTCAAACCACACTAGCAAAATGATAACAATATGAATGATTACATAACTCCTAACAAGTTGTTGTATACAGGACAACAAGGATACCAGTTCAGTTCTGTCCGTTTTTCATCCTTGATTGATACTGCAAGACTTCCAAATGTAGTACAGTACATATGAGGCAATCGTCCAGATTTAATCTTACACATTTAGATTTCAGAATATTGAATTCTAATGAAAGTTGGTGTGAAACATTACGCCATTTGGTTTGAAAGACTGTGCGAAAGGGTACGAAACTTTTTGCTAGTGTGGTTTGAATTTGAATCGTTTTGCCGCGCTGGTTTGAATAGTTTTGAAAAACACTGTACACTCCATCATGCTCCAAACTACTCCAACTCCAACTCCAACTCCAACTCCATCTTTTAGTCCAAGCTTCACCCCACTGTGTAGTCCATACTTCTACTCTATTGTGTAGTAAATGGTCCTACTCCTAATCTATCGTTTAGTCTACAGTCATTCTGTAGAGTGATTCTGTAGAAGAAGACATGAAAGCACATGTACATGGAATCATTTTCTCTGATGTTGTATAGAAGTATAGTTATATAGTCTAGTAGTCCGGTATCTTCATGATATCCGAGTCAGTACTTAGAGCACCCACCTAGCAGTATTATTACATGGTACTAGTAAATAGTAAGGCACCTGGTACCTTGGATTGGTATATAACACCCAGCACTTTGATTCAGTGGCTTTATTCATACTCTTATATTTGTCTCATCTATACATCATTAATAGAACATCACTGCCGAATTGAATCCCGAATTTGTCTTAAGTCTATGAGCTAGAAAATATATGAAGAGTAGATTAGTTAGGGATTCCGAGTAACTGGAGTGTATTCGAAGAAAAACGTTTTTTCCTGGAAGAAATAATGTCTATCGGGGCAGAAACAACGTCTATTCGGAGGGCACTAATGACGTCAGCTCCTATGAATTTCATCCTGCTGTCCAACCCTCTGACTATTCCCTAGATCAAGCGATGGATTGAATGATACAGTACAGAGTCGTGTACTCCAAAGACAGTTATTCAGTTAATTAATACCATCAATATTGTAAGACTGTTAGGAGTATAGCGAATACTTCTTCTTCACTTGTTGTGGTGGCTACTGAGATCAACAGTAGTAGCCATATTCATGTTCTTTACCTCCAAAAATCATGGTATAATCCAGAATTTTCCTACCATAGAAGATGAAGGAAGGACAAGAATTATGATTCATTAGTATAGTGAATTTTGATTAATGAACACATTTTATGGGATTGAAGCTGACAATACTATAGTACTAAGTGTAACACAACACTACCACACTAAATTACACACTAAATTACACACTATTTTACACACTATTTTACTACTAAGCAATATTAAAATGGACTCAAAGTTACTCTTTAATAATCCTTTTAAAATTGTTTTTTCCTTTTCTAATTTTTTTTCTTGCCTAATGGAAGGGCTTATGAAAGACTGGGTGAGCAGCTGCGCAGTCGTATAAGAGAAGAGGGATCTATGAGAAATACATTCCAATGAACACCTTTTTCTTAAAATTGCTATAGACACAGCCTAACTATTTGGTCTATTCTGTCTGTTTCCAAAATTATCCCAAATACTATTTCTCTAGTGTGTAGTATATAGCAGTCTACTATCACAGAAGGTTCCCCAAATCGTCCCCAATTTACTATACTGTAACAGTAAACAACAGGAAAGGCGTTGTATATTCCTCTAGTAAATAATTAGAAGCAGAGTAGACCATCAATGTACACAGAGCAGACTTTTAATACACAGAGCGTGGACACTGTAGGTTTAGACCTGTGCAATTACATGGTGAAATGTATACGTTGAAGAAATAGGAAAAGCCTCCCAATACTGATTCTTCTCTTACCGATTTTTCAGTTTCAGTTTTCCTCTACCAGTGCTTAAAATAGATATCTCAATATTAAGAGCGGAGAACTAGGCATTACAGACGGGTATACCAACAGTGTAGAGAGAGAGAATAGAGAGAGAGAGAATAGAGAGAGAGAATAGATAGAAGAGGCGTATTAGACAGAGAAGACCGACTGAATAGACTAAAGACTTAAACTAAATATGGTTTTCTATTACAACATATCTTCTAGATTCAACTTGATCAAATCCTATATATCTAATAATGACCTTATCCTACCTATAATTAGAACTGCTTATATGAAATCAAGAGGAACCAAGAGGAACCAAGAGGAAAAAAGTTCCTATAGGAGTAAGTTTCTATAAGAGTAAGTTTCTATTAGAGTAAGTTTCTATAGGACCAACTATTTATATGAAGATCGAATAGGCTTAATAGACAGGAAAGTGTCTTAATACACTGGACAGGTAGACAGAATACACAGACAGACAGAATGAGTGTATAATCTCAATAGGATTATCAGGCTTATTAGATGAATAACCACTGAAGGACTAAGAGACTAAGAAACTAAGAGACTAGATAGACTAATAGGCTTAACAAACTAGCCAGAGTAAACAAAGTAGACAGTAGACAGTAAACAGTAAACAGTAAACAGTAAACAGTAAACAGTAAACAGAACAGTACTTGATTTTACAGTTTATTACAGTAATTGACTCTAGTAAATAAAATGTACATAAGTCACTCGCTATAATCTTAGTCTGGTAGTAAATAGTAGCCAAGAAAGATGTGTCAGTGCGCACGGCTCGGTACTCATAATGCGCACCCAACCAAGAATTTTCTCAAGTCTCTCTCAGCATACATCGCATCTCCCCATGGCCCTTGAACAAACCTTAGCGGCCCTCTCGTTGGCCACCGTGTCGGCGGAAAACGCCGTTCCTACCAAGACCTTAGTCTTCAAGCCCAAGACGGCCAAGACGGCCACGCCCGTGCCAGTGGTGGTGTTTGCTTTGGCATCCACTGCGACTCCAGCCGGCGCCATAGCCAAAGCTGCCGGAGTCAAGGAGCCCCGGTTGGCCAACGAGGCATTGGTGCAAGAGTTCTTTGCCACCACCGTCAAGGAGGTTTCCATTGCCAACTTGTCCAATGCATGTGCTGGAAAAATCAAGCTAGTTGTGGACCTGTCTATTGTCTACGCCAAGGAAGACGTTAACTTTGAGTTGTCCACGGAACTGGCCAAGGTGGCGCTTCCTGCTAAGACTATTAATGACTTTTTGCAGTCTACGGGGATTGAGATTATCCCTACGGATTTCCAGACCGAGGCTGCTGCCTCTGCTCCTGCTGCTCCTGCTGCCAATGCTGCGGCCAGAAAGGAGGCCTATAAAAAGGAGAAGGAGGCTGCCAAGTTGGAGGACGCCAAGCTTATTGGTATTACCGTGGACAAAGCCAAGGACTTTTCGTCGTGGTACTCGCAGGTGGTGGTCAAGTCTGAGATGTTGGACTACTACGATGTGTCTGGATGCTACATCTTGCGGCCCAACTCTTACTTTGTGTGGGAGGAGATCCAGAACTGGTTCAACAAGCGCATCAAGAAGCTTGGTGTGCAGAACTCCTACTTCCCCATGTTTGTTTCGTCCAGAGTGCTTGAGAAGGAGAAGGACCACATTGAAGGTTTTGCTCCCGAGGTGGCTTGGGTCACCCGTGCTGGTTCTTCCGAGTTAGATGAACATATTGCCATCAGACCCACTTCTGAAACCGTCATGTACCCTTACTACGCCAAGTGGATCAGATCGCACCGGGACTTGCCTTTGAAGTTGAACCAATGGAACTCTGTGGTCAGATGGGAATTCAAGCACCCACAGCCCTTCTTGAGAACCAGAGAGTTCTTGTGGCAAGAGGGCCACACCGCTCACTTGACCCAGGAGGGTGCTGCTGAGGAAGTGGAGAACATCTTGGACTACTATCGCAGCATTTACGAGGAGTTGTTGGCCGTGCCAGTGATCAAGGGTAGAAAGACCGAGAACGAGAAGTTTGCCGGTGCTAAATATACCAGCACTGTGGAAGGGTTCGTGCCTGCTACCGGAAGAGGTATCCAGGGAGCCACGTCGCACCACTTGGGAACCAACTTCTCCAAGATGTTCAACATCTCCGTGGAGAACCCCGAGGGCCCTGACAAGGAGAGGGTGTACGCACACCAAAACTCGTGGGGTTTGTCCACGCGTGTGATTGGTGTCATGGTCATGACCCACTCCGACAACAGAGGTTTGGTGTTGCCTCCTCGTGTGGCTCAGACCCAGGTGGTGGTGATTCCCGTTGGTTTGACGTCTAAGTCTACGGACTCCCAAAGAAAGGAGATCAACGACGGGGCCAAGAAGGTCGAAAATACATTGGCCGACGCTGACGTTAGAGTCACCGGTGACTACAGGGACAACTACTCTCCCGGATGGAAGTTTGCTGATGCCGAGTTAAAGGGTACACCATTGCGGGTTGAGTTTGGACCAAAGGACTTGGCTGCTGGCGTGGTGACCGCCGTCAGACGTGACAACAACAAGAAGTACACAGTGAAGTTGGACGATTTGACCACGGAGATCCCCCATATCTTGGAGATCATGCAAAAGGAGTTGTTGGAGAACGCCCGTAAGGTGTTTGACGAGCACCGCGTGCTCGTGGAGGACTGGAAGGACTTTTTGCCTACCTTGAACGCCAAGAACGTGATCTTGGCCCCATGGTGTGGAGTTCCCGAGTGTGAGGACGACATCAAGGACTCTTCTGCCAAGCAAGACAACGGCGACGACGAGGAGCAGGACGAGAGGGCACCTTCCATGGGAGCCAAGTCATTGTGCACACCATACGACCAGCCTGAGTTGAAGAAGGACCAGAAGTGTGTCAGATGTGACAAGCCGGCCGTGAACTTCACCATGTTCGGTAGATCTTACTAGTTATTGGATATCGATAGATCTAGTCCATCGAATCTATTAGCAGGCATTTCCGGAATACATACACCATATAGACATGCACCATCACTTGTTTGTCCAGAATACATGCTGACTTAAATCATGCACCGAATCCTCCACCACCACCGTATGGCCATCCCTCCTTTCCAAGTGGTAGATCTTTTCTAGCTTTAAAACATCCACTATAAACAGCCACATCTTCTCATAGTTGAGCCCCACCTGGTCCACCGTATGTGCATCATCCGATAGACAGAATCTTCCACCCAACTCCAAGATCCGCCGACAAATATCCTCCTGTGGGTAAGGCGACGTCCAGCCCTTTCTAATGGCAGCCGAGTTCAATTCAAAAAGACCACCATACGATACCACAGCTTGGATATTGGAGGAGAGCGCATTCCACACCTCCGGCCAATCAAATTCGATATTAACGTCAGCAATAGCCTTTCCTGTAGAAACATCAGAACCGTTTTGAAATAAGCGGATCAAGTCAAAGTGGCCAACCACATCCGGTTGAAGCAGATGGATCATTTCACCTTGTAAAGTGAAGTAGTCATAGAAGAGACTGCGTATAGAGCCCGATCTCTCCACACACAGGTTCCAGCAATCCATGTCAAAGTCGATTGGGATCCCGTGCACATGGTGAGTACTGCCCACACACATATCGGTGATTTTTTTCCATTCTCTGGCTGCTACTATGTGTTGTGTATCCACACCCTCAACCTCAAAGCCCACCAAGATGTTCATGGAGCCACAAGTGGTCTGGATATTTCGGGCATGCACCAAGTAATTTTCGAAATCGGCTCGGAGGTTCTGTAGCGTATACATTTTTTCCTTCTCCTCGGGGTATAAATAAGACTCGTTGAGTCTGGGCATGTGTTCGGTGAGGCAGTAGTGAACGAAGCCTCTGCGGGCTGCAGCCAGTACCATATCTTCCAATAGGCCAAATCCATGCAGAATGTACTGTCCACTATGAGAATGATGGGAGTGCATTTCAGCTTGAGTTTGAGTTTGAGTTTCAGAATCTAGTGTATTGAGTCAGTATTCAGTATTCAGTGTAGTGAGTGGTGAGTGAGCTCAATGAGTCAGTATTTAGTACTCAATATTCAGTGTAGTGAGTAGTAAATATAGACAGTAGTCAGTGTCAAGATATATAATATGTATATGTGATTCCTTGTTTTAGGGAATCGAATATGGAACAAATTGTAGTGGAGTTTAGTGAGTAGTGTAGTGAGTAGTGTAGTGAGTAGTGAGTAGTTAATGTCAATGAATTCAGAGTGCAATGATCAGCGTGATTTGAAACGTAATAGGTCTGATAGTGAGTGTAATATTGACTGTAATGTATATTGAAGCTCGATTGATTTATAGGGCGGAGTAAAGAGTGTGGAGTAGCGAGTGTGGAGTAGTGAGTGTGGAGTAGTGAGTGTAGTGAGTAATTAGGTAGTGAGTGCAGTGCGTAGTGCGTAGATTTCAGTCACTGATGAGTGTAATATGGAAATGATACAAATTCAATAAGAATCCAATATGTTAATATGGAAATATGGAAATATGGAAAAGATACGAATTCAATATTATTTTCAACATGTGAATGTCTTAATATGTAAATTGTAAATTGTAAATGATTTTTGGTGATATGTAGTCAGTAGTTAGTATTAGTGAGTGAGTGAGTTCAATGAGTGAGTAATATGTAATACTTGATAGATTTGCAGATTTGTAGAGTTAGTGGAATAGTAGCGTACTAATAATTAAAATGTAATTAATCTGTAATTGGTAGTCTAGTATAATTTGTGATATGCAGGATATTTGTATTACCATGATTTAGAGTATATATTAAAATACTGTGGATATGGTATAGTGTATTTAGTGAGTGTAGTGTTAGAGAGTGTAGTGTTAGAGAGTGTAGTGTTAGAGAGTGTAGTGTTAGTGAGTGTAGTGTTAGTGAGTATAGTGTTAGTGAGTATAGTGTTAGTGAGTATAGTGTTAGTGAGTATAGTGTTAGTGAGTATAGTGTTTAGTGAGAGTGCATTATTAGTGAGTAATGAGTCAGTCGCGGCCAGAGGAAACTGCAATGTGAATAATTACGGAGTAGAAGTTCTGACATGTAAAAATTATAGTGTAGTATGGAGTAGTCAAAATCAATATCGAAATTAATGGACAAAAAATATTCAAGGTTGAATCTAGTGGTCAATGGAGATTAATATACGAAGTAACCAATGATATGGCATCAACGGTGGACTATGGAATGCTATGTAGATTTGAAATTTTATGTGTAAGTTTGTAATTGATTTGAAAATAGTTTATTTGTATAGTCTATTTGTTTAGTCTATTTGTATAGTGTTAGATCCACCATAGGTCCCTACCTATTGAGGTTTTTTGAGCCTACACTGTCTAATCCTAACAATGACCACTACAAGACGCTGCGGTCCAATATCGTACGACGTTGGGACGGCATTCATCGCTATTGTTTTCGGGCCAAGTCTCGCACGCCCTCTCCTCTAAAAGTATCTAAGTACCTCAGATTCCTCCCTCGGGCGAATCATCGGCGAATGAACATAGTAACCAGAGTACCTGACGTAACCGGAGTATAACATATAGTGTATTTCTATTATAGTGTTTTAACAGTTGATGCACATTTATTACATTTATTACATGACAAGAGTACTATATAGTACCATAATTAGTAGTATATTCCGCTAGTGCAGATAACTATTGAGTACTATAGAGTACTATAGAGTGGTATAGAGTGATTGAATACCATAGACTAGCTTAGCATTGAGTACTTGTATAGACTACTATAGGGTAGTATAAGTAATAAATGTTATGTGGTATATTTTTAGTGAGGAGTGTATTTATAGTGAGTGTATCTTTGAGTGTATCTTTGAGTGTATCTTTGGTGAGTAAAGTTTTGATGAGTAAAGTTTTGGTGAGTAAAGTTTTGATGAGTGTATTTTTGGTGAGAAGTCTTTTGACTGTGGTGCGTAGATCGCTCCATCAATACTTGTGCGACTACTCACTACAACATGTTCCTCAGAGGCGTGAGCGTGAGCTCGCGGAAAGGACTCATTGCGACGTGGAGCGGAGGAAGTTACGGAGGCCGCGAGTGTAGCGCGCATATGACCGTGCGGTCGCCAACAGCTTGGGCCGCCTCTACTTGGGTCGCCTCCAGGTACTACGCTCTTCCTCCTACTCATAGACAACTACTACAGGAGCAGGAGCAGGATGTGGCGGTGACGGTGCGTGGGCTTGTACGGTCGGTGCGGTCGTCCAAGACCGTAGGGTTCATTGATGTTTCCGATGGCTCGCTGGATGTGCCGGTGAACATAGTGGTACGGGACCCCGAGCTGGTGTTTGGGAAGTTGAACTTGAAGGTGGGCCAAAGCATTGAGGTGAGGGGCCAGTGGCAGGAGTCGAAGGGGAAACAGGCTTCAGAACTTGTTTATGATGCCAAGGTCCTGGGCCAGTTTTTGGCCGTGGTGGGCGATGTGCCTGAGACTTACCCACTCCAGAAGAAGACCCATACGCTTGGGTTTCTCCGTTCTTTGCCTACTCTTCGACACCGCACGTCAACCTTGGCTTCAGTGCTTCGCTTCCGTTCTAGGGTTGAGTCTACCCTTGCCAGTGTGTTTGAAGAGAACCACTTTATCAAGGTGAGTCCTCCGATCATCACGGCTTCTGATTGCGAGGGTGCTGGCGAGCAGTTTAGGGTGGAGCCTTTAAGGAGTGAAGCTGACGTTTCATCTACTTCAGCAGACGCTTCGACTGGAAAAACTAATGAAGTCCTTACTTCAGCAGATACTTCTGCTGGAGTGTCTCCAGAGAACACTGAAAGGGAAACAGCAGACGCCTCAACTACTGGAAACAAGTCTGAGAATGCTTCAGCCTCGGCTTCAGATTTCTTCGGTAAACCAGCTTACCTAACCGTATCGTCCCAATTACACTTGGAGATCCTAGCTGCTTCCTTGAACAGAGTGTGGACCCTCTCGCCATGTTTCCGGGCTGAATACTCCAACACCACTCGCCATTTGAGTGAGTTCTGGATGCTCGAGGCAGAGATCTCCCACTTGACGGATGTACATGAACTCGTGGACTTTACGGAGGACTTGATTCGGGCCTTGGTACTGAAGCTACGGGCTCTTGGTCCCTCGGAATCTGGGAGTTTACTGGACTTGACCAACTCTCAATACTCTAAAGACTCTGGTATTCTGAATGTATGGGATGGTCTTCTTAGAGATGAACGGTGGCCGTGTATCACGTACACTGAGGCCGTGGACATTCTCAATACTGTCAAGGCCAAGGGACGCCTGAAGGGAAGACTTAGCTGGGGAGACTCGATCCTGACGGAGCACGAGAAATGGCTAGCAGGAACACACTTCCAGTCTCCGGTGTTCATAACCGATTACCCCAAGGTGCAGAAACCATTTTACATGCCTCTTTCGAAAGGTGTTTCCGAGAACGACGAGCGCCAGACCGTTGCATGCTACGACTTGATCGTTCCTGAGATTGGCGAGTTGGTGGGTGGCTCTTTGAGAGAACACGACTTGGAGAAGTTGAAAAAGGAAATGGTCTGCAGAAACATGGACACGGCTGGCATGGAATGGTACTTGTCTACACGGGAAAACGGGACGGCTCCACACGGAGGATTTGGCATGGGCTTTGAGAGACTCTTGGCTTACTTGAGCCGCATGGATAATATCAGAGACATCAGTGCGTTTCCCAGAGCCCCCAATGTATGTGCCTGTTAACAATTCTTATTAGGAAGAGTTAGACGTTCCTATTAGGAAGCAAGAGCAAACGTTCCTAGGAGTTAACAAATGTTCCTATTAGGATGTGTATATAGTAATAGAAAAGACTAAGTAATTAATTCAATCCAACAATGGATTTGGTTTCATCTTGTTTGCCCATTTACTAGTCTCTTGAATAGCTAGTCTCTTCATTAACTAGTCTCTCCATTAAGATCTCATCGTTTACCTTAGAATTCTATAAAACCAGTTTCAAGGGCCTGAGGATCAAAATATATCCATATTAGGAAATATACTAACCAACCAGCCAGTCGGTTAAAAAGAAATTACATTAGCACAGTTAAGAAGCAGTATATGAGTGATTTAGGTGATTACGTCAGGACCCCAGATTTCGCGGTCGTGCTTTGCCCAGATGAAAAGTTTTTAAAGGCGAGCAAAGCAAGTGTGCACTATACTACAGACACTCACAAAATGGACCAATTGAATGTCAAAGAACAACAGGAATTCCAGCAGGTCGTGGAGGCCAAGCAGATGAAGGACTTTATGAGATTGTACTCCAACTTGGTGTCCAGATGTTTCGAGGACTGTGTCAATGACTTCACCTCTGCCAACTTGTCCACCAAGGAGTCTTCGTGTATCTTTAAGTGCTCGGAGAAGTTTTTGAAGCACAGTGAGAGAGTTGGCCAGAGATTCCAAGAGCAAAATGCCTTGTTGATGCAGAACATGCAAAAGCGTTAAGCTGGAGATTAGAATGCTGTTACAGCGGATTGTATATAATGAAGGAAATAATGCTAGCTTGAGTTGTAGAGAGGGAGAGATAAATTGGTCAGAGAAATTTGGTCAGATTGATCAGAAATGACAGATTGATCAGAAATGACAGATTGGTCAGAAATGACAGATTGGCCAGAAATAATCAGAATTGGTCAGAATTGGTCAGAAATGACTGTATGACTTTATATAGTAGGAAGATAGATGAACGTACACAGCTGGAGTCTAACATAGAGATTGAGCTATATATAGTACACTATAGGATCGAGGATTCAGGGTACAATTGAAATCCAGAACAATAAAAGCCGTTTTCATATTACCACCTGTCATCATTATGTTCTACAGAGTACATACTGTAGTATCTATTATGTTGGGTACATGTCTACTCTAACAAGATAAACCCGGACACCCCTAAAATAGCACCGATATTATGACAAGAGGCTGTATTAAAGTAGAGCCCCAGAATATCGCTCACTGTTGGAAATGCCTATATCGACATGCAAAAGTTATATCGTTTTTACTACTTGGTTAGGGTGTTGTTAATGCACCGCGGACCTCAAAAGGGTTCTTGATGAAACCGAGGGATTAGAAGTGCTTACTCCCGAAACCACACAAAAGAACTTGGCTTTCGTTAACCAATTTTATTAGACCCGGTACTGACTCTGTTGTTATTTAGTCAGACAGCCTGAGCCGAAGTGGCTCGAATGTCGTGTAACTGTGTTGTAGATTGTATCCACTGCATCTACAATATACCTACTACCTATATTTTAAGTTTACTGTATTGAATCCAGTACCTACTATATTATATACTGCATCTACTTTCAACTATATAATAAAATGTTTAAAAAAAAAATCCTCCGTAACAAATCTAAAGTTCATAGAAATTCTAAAAATGACGCACAATGAGCATATAATTGATATCTATACATATCATGGAAATGAACATAATAAATAGTATACAGGTGTAATAATAAGAATAAAAACAAAAAATTACTGTTTATTCCAGTGGCATACAGTTTTCTTTTTTTCTTTCTTTTTTTTTTTTCTGATTCAGTAGTTGTAGCAGATTTTCTGGTTCAGTGCAGCAGTATTTGTAGCAGTAGTTTGGGTGAGATTAATGCACTATCTACTCCACTGGATTGCATCTACTATTGTCGCGACTGCGCGTATATCAACCTACACTTCTACACCTATACATCTCCATACATCTCCATACACCTACACCTACACCTACACCCTATGGATGAAAGTAGAAAATCGCTATACGTGCTCTTGACCATCCACACGGTACGGGCACTTCTTGATACTGCACACACAGACATCAACAGTGTGGCCGTTTCTGACCTTCTTCCGTTGTTGGGGAAGTCCATTCAAGAATACGAAACGGCCCACCACTATGCTAGCCTGGATGAGGCGTTGGACAGTATACAATTCCGCTACTTGGTGGCGTCCACAGGCCTCAAGCGGCTTCTTTCGCTCGATTCCGACGACCACATCTCGCTTGATCAGTGGTTACTGAATTTCAAAACCGTGGGGCCGGAAATCGTGGCCGAATGTTCCATGAATTATAGTGACGTGTTACTCCGGGAACTCGACGACCTCAAATCAAAGTACCTCCGGGAAGTGGCTGCTGAAACGGAAACAGTTGCTAGAACTGACTCTATGGACATTGAAGCGGAGGAGACGGTGCAAGTAGAGGAACAAAAGGACACTGGAGTGGTTCCAGAGACTCTGGCCAGTCCAGCAGTGGAGAAAAATGAAGAGCAATCAAGGGTTGAGGAGATGGAAGTACAGGATCAAGAGGGTGAGCCAGAAGGTCACCTAGAAGGTGAACTAGAAGGTGAAGAAGAAGGTCAAGAACAGAAACAAATAGAGGAAGTTCAAGTACAGGAACAGGAAAAGGAACAAGAAGAAAAAGAACAAGTCCAGGTCCAGGACCAAGAAGAAAAGGACCAAGAAGAACAGGAACAGGAACAGGAACAGGTACAGGTACAGGCAAAGGCACAGGCAAAGGCACAGGAACAGGCACAGGAACAAGAACAACAAGAACCAGAGCAAGTCCAGGAACAAGAACAGGAACAGGACCAGAACCAGGAACCAGAAGAGCAAGTACAGGAACCGGAACAGGAACAGAACCAGGAACCAGAAGATCAAGCCCAGGAACAAGGACAAGAGGCCCTTGTGGAACTAAAAGAAGAGCTTCAGGAGGATGTGTCTCTAGGTCCAGACCATACATCAGTGGCACAAACTCCAGAAGAGCAAGCCTCTCACAGTGAAGCCCAAGAGATCAAGGAAGAAAGCAAGGCCGAAAATGCAGAGCGGGAGGCCCGGAAAAGACCCAAGTCGCCCGTGAATGTGACTCAAAAACGAAAACGGTTCCAGAACATTGCAGTCAACCTCGTCAAAACCATCGAGGAGCACCGGTACTCGTCGCCGTTCCTCACGGCGGTGCTGGCCAAGAATTATGAGGACGTGATCTACGAGCCCAAGGACTTGAAGTCCATCTTGAAGAATATCAAGCTCAAGGACTCAGATAAGAGCTATGACACCGTCAAGGACTTGGAGCGCGATATCATGTTGATGTTTGCCAACTGTGTGATGTTCAACAAGTCGTCTACGCCGTTGGTGGGCATGGCCCAGGAAATGAAGGACGATGTGCGGGAGACTTTCAAAATGTTCGAGGAAGCCGAGTCGCAGATGCGCTAATAATCTGGCTCAGCTGATCTAGAGTCTTTTTATGTTCTATGGCTGAAACCTCAAACAGACGTCTCTGCTCTTCTTCCACTATACTGTACTACTATACATTGTTAGATTCACTATAGGTAGGGCATACCCATAGAGGTATTCTGAAACCTACTCCGTCCGATCCTAACAAGTGCGAGGCCATCATTGTACGAAGTACTATGTTGGATGTGACACGGTGTCTTCGTACAATGATATCTTTTCGAATGTGCTAATCATCACTTTTGTTCTGGTGAAGAGTTTTTCGATGCCACGTTTCTCTTTAAAGTTATATAAGCCGCTCAGATTCCTCTCTTTGAGGATTCACCAATGAATACATTAACTATTAGATTTCAAATGTTCTAACAAGAATCTAACAGGAATACCCTATTGGTATACTACTATTTCTGCATCTTCAGTTTAATAGAAGAATATCTTGATATAGGTCTTGGGAGTGGAATTTGGCTTGAACAGATGGTCGCAAGGCCTGGTCAGTATATGGTCATGTTTTTCTGCAGTGATGAAGGGATCGTCGAAAATTGATATTAAAACACATGAATACGTTTGTTTATAAATGCTTATACTAACAAAAAGTACTGAATAGTAAAATTTATGCGTAAGGCCAGACACACATATATGTAGCTGATGGACGCGGTAAATGTAGGTAGTCCCATTTTGTTACACCACGAACTATCAAGGTACAGTGCAGGAAGTGAACAAGGCTCTACAAGTATTGGCTTTGGTTGCTATGGATTTCCATCACAGTTAAATTTCGAAGCATAAGGCTAATACAAAAACACTGAGTCCATCACTGTCATTGGCCAGAGTCAAATCCCTTTTCAGGGAACCTGTGCTCGGTTGCGAACCTATGCTTAATTGCGAATCTATGCTTGGTTGCGAACCTATGTTCGATTGCGTAGGAAATACTACTCTGCCTCTATTCGACCCAGAAAACTTTTAGTCTAGTTCCACTGAATATCACTCAGAACTGAAATACATACCTGGTCATATTTATTCTATAGTGACTTGTCCATAAGGTACCGACTTCAGATTACCATGGGTCGGCTAGATGCGGTACTGGTCTATATAAGAACCGGTGTAATCAACGATTGCTTAACAGTACTAGACTGCAAAAAAACAAAAAACGAAAAACACTATACTAAAATCTTCACCTCATCAAGACCTCAGTATACTTAAGAAACCTACCATGAACCCTTTATCACAAAGGAGTGTATGTACTGGTGACAAGACAATACAATGTCCTTGAACATGTACATACAATAGTCTACTCTCTTCTGACCACTCACCTTGACCACTGAATGTAGTAACTCGATCATTACCTCTCATAGACATACTTGTGGTCACTCCATTTATCTCTAAGGTTTTGGTCACTTTATAATTCTCTCTAAGGTTTGTGGGTCACTTCATAATTCTCTCTAAGGTTTGTGGGTCACTCCATAATTTTCTCTAAGATTTTTGGGTCACTTCATAATTTCCTCCAAGTTTTCTGGTTGAGCTACAGATCCTTCCAGGAGGGATTATTGGTTGTGTTACAATTAATCATTGATTCATTAGTCTATACATTAAATTAAGGTGGCTAACGCTTGCCACCGTGGAAAAGGTTCTTGAAGAACATAGCAATGGGGTCCTTATCGTAGTCGTTGACCACCACGGTGTCGCCTAAAGCGGGCTTCTCGGCATGCACACCCAACTCGTGGTCCACCACCTCGTCCAACGATTGCACGCTGGCCAAGCGATGGTCTCTCAAGAACAAGGCCATGACAATCAAAATCACACACAAACAGAGTCCAACAATGCACATCTTCTTCTGAATATCGGCATATGCCATAGCCACGGATCTTCTCTCGGGACTGCCCCAAACGTAAGTAGCAGCAAAAGTGAATGGGTCTCCATAAGCCGTCGTGGCTAGCGTGGTGTCAACGCCCAAAGAGGCCATCTTTCTGAAGATGGTGCTGGGCATAAGCTGAGTCCACACTGCTCCGGAAACGGCAGTACCAAGAGCTGAACCAATGGAGTACGAGGCCAAGTAGAGCGAGAGCACCACGGCCATGTACTCGTGGTTGGTACAGGTCTGGATCGAAAGCTGCGTGGTGTAGGTGAAGAAACCAGCACCGAAACCAAGAACGCACAAACCTCCAATAACACCATCCTTGATGTTCTGGTGCTCAAGTCCAGTGTTGGAGCCTCTGTAGTGGTAAAGGATACCCATGGACACAAACCACGTGGCACATCCAAAGATGATGAATGCCTTTGTTCTCTTGACCATGACAATGACGAAACCCAAAAGTGGGCCGACGATCACCGACACAAACGAGTACAAGGAGGTGATTCTGGTGGCAGCCTTAATGGAGGTGTTCATTCCCACCACCAAAACCGTGTACATAAAGTCGTTAGGCATGTACCAGATGAAGTTGATAAGACAGGCAATGACAAGAGCAGCCCACACTCCACGGTCCTTCAAAAGCGTAAATGGGATGATGGGGAACTTGGCCACTTTCCACTCCCACAAGATAAGAACAGGAACCAAGCACACTCCAACCACAAGAGGAGCGATGATGTAAGCCTGTTTCCATGCAGTGCTAGAGCTGACATAAGTAGCCGTCTTATTACCAGCAAGAGTGAAAGGTACCAAGATGAAGCCAAACACACAGATAATAAGGAGAATACCCACCACATCGATTTTCCAGAACATATCCAAAAAGATATTTCTTTCCCTCCTCTCTTGCTTGCGTTCAGCCTTGATACGTTGCCATTCCTCGGTCTGGCAAGCCTTCCTTCTCTGGTCAACAAGACAAAGAAGCAATGGAACACAAGCAGCAGGGAAAATACCAGCCCAGATCCAAATGCCCCACGACCACGAGTGTGCTGGGTACATGGCAGTAAAGATATCACCCGAAACCCAAGTGTTAATGATAAAAGGAAGGGCAGGGATAAAAGAAGCAAACAAACGCCAGTTCAAGTTGGACATATCGGCCAAGGTCACCTCCAAAATCAACTGCACGCCCGAGTAACCGATCTGATACAACACGGCACCAGCAGCAAAATACTGGATATCATAAGCCTGCGACTCCACAACAGTTCCCACAAAGTAAAACACAATGGCCACCAAAAACAATTCCAAACGGCCGAAGTAATCGGACAATCTGGCATATGTGGGTTGCGCAGCAGCAGCAATCACGGATCTGAGCACAGTGACCGTGGTAAACAACGAGTGCTGAGCATAAGAAGCCGTAGCGTAGACCTGGAACTGCGATCTCAATGTTCCATCCAAAGCATAGACATATGAACACACAAAGGCAGCCAAGTAGTAAGACAATTTCAAAATAGGGCGATTATACTGAGCAGTCATCAACTCGGTCATTTGAACACCATGGGACTTGGCCGTGGAGGTCACGGGAGAATTGTCCACCTGAGGAGTCATCATGTACTTGAAGAAACTCAGCACATTGGTCACACGAACAGGTTCATATTCAGGAAGCGACTTTTGGTCTTGGTACTTGGCGTGGTCACCAGAGGCCGAAGCAGTGGAGGCCAGCGACGAATGACGCGAGGCCTTTTGCAGTTTCTCGCTTTGCAAGTGGTCACTTTGAGAGTGTTCGCTTGTGAAGTGTTCGCCTTGGAATGGCTCGGCATCTTGAAGGTGCTCAGCCTTTTGAGGATGCTCGGCGCTCATGACAAGAGAGAAGAAAGTGTGAGGAAAAAATTGCTGATGATCAAGATATGAGATTGATTAAATAGATTTGATTGATGAGATAACAGTGCGCATCCCGAGAAAATTTTCCTCCACTCTTGGACAATTTTTTTTCCCTCTTTCTTACATATACTCCCACTTTTTGCTTTACACACATTACTTGCATGGCCATAATCCCTTGGCACTGAACGTGTGCACTACTACGTGCGACGGCTCATCGTTCCCGAGGGCTCTTTAGCCACCTCCAGACCTGTTTTAGTCATGTACATTAGAGAAGAAGTAGTCTAGTAGTAGTCTAGTAGTAGTCTAGTAGTAGTCTGGTAGTAGTCTGGTAGTAGTCTGGTACTTGTTTAGTGCTAGATTAGTACTGTTTTAGTTATCTGGGTACTAGTAGTAGTGGAGTGCAACTTTATTACTGACTTGTGTATGATGCCGTGTAGACGGTGGGGAGCCCTGTGCCTGGTGTCTGAATGTCTGTATGCTCGCCGACTTACGCGCACTTGTGCATATGCATATGCATATGGACAATACAGGCTCGAGGCCCAGAGGAAATCTGGATGTTTGAACGTATTCCATTCTGCCGATCCCCCTATTACAATCCCAAGATCCAAGCTTTTTGTTTCTTTCTGCACAGAGAACAATGGCGGGCGCGTGCAACCAGTTAGCGGTGGAGGAGGGCTCGTAACGCCCGGACATGATTCCAGGTCTCGGAGCATGCGCGCATGCACCTTGGAAAAAAAGATTTTGCTCATCCGAACCTATTGTCCCGAACTGTCATATTCTCATCGTACCTATTGAGCGAGCCAATGCCGTTGGTTGGCCAAAAGGTACGTCAACCTCGTCCACCGTAAGCCTTGCACGGCTGTATACACTCCAGGCGTCCAATCCCAATGTCCCCAATACGAAGCCTGGCCTCTACATATACTACACTAGACTTAGTAGACTAGAGTAGATTAGAGTAGATTAGGCTGCACTGAACTACCACACTGAACTACCACACTAAACTCCTACCCAAATTAAACTACTACCCAAATTAAACTACGACACACATTAAACTACTACCCACATTAAACTAAACTACTACACTACAGAGAACCAAATTTAATAACTCAAATACTAAATTCTTCACGTCTGTTAGACTTCTTAATTCAAAAGCTTACTAATGTGGAAATCTGAAATGCCTTGGCCAGAATTTTTCAACAGACGCCTTTAGCGGAGGCCCTCAGCATAAACTAGCAGAATTCAGCATTCGTCAGCATAAACCAACATAAGCGTGGGACATCTCGTCAGACCCAATTTTCTTGGACGATGTCAAGTAGTAGTTTGGCGCGCCCATGCGTTTTGGCGTTCTGACGCTCTGGCGCAAGTGCATGAACGGTACCTAATGCCTTTCTCTAACTCCGCTGAGGCCGCGCTCGGGCCTGAGTCTCATCAAATTCACCATCTTAGCGCATTCACCTCCATCCATTATACCGTCCAAAATTCCGCCCATAATTCCGTCCATAATTCCGTCAATTATCCTTGCATCGTCTATTTATTATTCTATTGTATTTATTATCCATTATTCCATTTTTCTATGATTCTATTATTTTATTATTCTATTGTTTTACTGTTTTACTGTTTTACTGTTTTACTGTTTTACTGTTTTACTGTTTTACTGTTTTATTGTTTTATTGTTTTACTGTTTTATTGTTTTATTGTTTTATTATTCCGATTCTCGGGATTCTATTCAGAATGCCAGGGGCTCAGTATTCCACTGATTATTCCAGCAAGTCATTTTTCAGTATTCAGTATTCCTAATTAGTAGTTCGGGACTCAGTAACTCGGACTCAGTGTTGTATCCTATATCCTCAGTACATCTCTAATATTCTAGTAATCCAGTCCTCGGTATTTCAGTATTCAGTATTTGGTAGTCCCAGTATTTGATAGCTCCAGTATTCAGTATATCTCTATATTCTAGTAAGTCAGTACTCAATATTCACAATTACAGTATATCCATAATATCTTTAGTTCTTTAGTTCTTTAGTTCTTTAGTTCTTTAGTTCTTTAGTTCTTTAGTTCTTTAGTTCTTTAGTTCTTTAGTATCTTCATAGTACGGTCAATAAGTGCTACTCAGAGTAGTTAGTGTGGGGTGGATAGTCAATGACAGGTGCTTAGTGGGTGGTAAAGGACGAGTGGTCAGTGAAATATAGTGGTATAGCAGTAAATAAAAACATGTGGACCTCTATAAATCTATTAGCAGGGTACTCTAGGTATATGCTCTGGGCTAGTTAAAAATATGGAGCAGTTTCATTAAGTCTGCGAAACCACCCAGAATTCAGGACTAAATAGAGGTTACTAGAGTGTTAATTAAAACAGGTGAGTCCACTATACCACGATGTACTACATTACACTACTACATTATGCTACTCTATCATATACTACAATATACTACACGACATGACGCTATACTATACTATACTACTACACTATACTATACTACAATAGTCAGTGGAATCAGTATGTAGTATTCAGCGATGGGTAGTAGTACAACAGAATGGTCCTAGAGACTACTAACTAGTTTATAAGAGTATAAGCTTTTCTTCCTCTAAGTTCTACCTACTAATTAGTTGGTAGTCAGTAGTCAGTAGTCAGTAGTCAGTAGTCAGTAGTCATTAATAACAGTACCAAACCATACTGCTTGGCTAGGTCTACTGACGATAGTACCGTTTTAATTGAGCGGCTTATATAGAGTGTTATACCAGTGTAGTAGTAGTATAGTTAGTATACTGACAGTATGGTTTCTATGACTTGAGCTGATTTGGGAGGCATGCTATGGATACGAGTACCACCTGGCAGAATATATGTTCACTAAGTAACACTTAAATTATACTGTACCATTTTGAACTCTGGAATCCACCCTACTTCTAGACTGGTCTGGTACATATATAGTGTATATGTTTTGGATTCTAGCCAGTATAGTATAGTAGCTTACTAGAGCTATGTACTAGTATGAAGCTAGCCTCTAGTGCTACTAGTACTCTACTAGTAGTATATTACTATAGTAGTAAAATTGTCTGTGGTGAGTAGTACTGCAGTAGTAGCAGTGAGTATTGAGAGTACTGTAGTAGTACTTGAGATCATCGACACTTACCTGATTGGCTAGACTCTGAATTCTGGAGGAGGTCTTTTTTCCGGAAGCGTGAATCTCCCCCTTTCTTCACCTATTCTCTTCTGCACCACTTGTAGCATGGCATATACCAATGTCAATATGGGAGCCTGCACACCGTTGCGCTGTGCGATTCGAACTGGGTTCCCACTTATCACCTCCACCTCGATGTAGTTGCCCTTACGTACATCTGCGAGCATCGAAGGGGCATAGTACTCCCCATCCTCACAGCGAATCATCTTCTCCATGGCCTCCTCGGGCAACTGTATGCCGTCCGACTTGGCTATGGCCAATACTTCTTTCATGGCCGCACGCACCAATGAGTCCGTGCCCCCGAAGATCTCCAACCGGCCCACATCCACATTGGTCAATGCACAGATGGAGTTGAGCGTGGCATTGTAGATGAGTTTATTCCATCGACTATACCTGACGTTTTCGTCATATACACATGTGTTCTTTTCTGTTTGGTAGAGCTCCACAAAAGTGCGCGCACACTTCTGCTGGGCCTCCACCGGTAGGTTGGGGTTTTGGAAGGCCCCTATACGAAGCGAATCTGTACCCACATGTTTAATTGTGCCGTTGAAATTAGTGGAGGAAATCATGGAGATTCCACTCAATACGATGTTGGAGGGGTACCGCTGGAAGTAAGGCGTTTCAATGTCAATGCCATTTTGGAGGAGCACTATGGCTGTATGGCCCTCACTGACCACGGGCGAAATGGCCTCATCCATGGAGAAGATGTCGGGGGTGTTCTTTGTGCACACTACCACGTAGTCGTATGTGCCCATGGAAGCCGCTTGCTCAATGCTGGCTGCTATTTTGTTTGGGACGAACGATTCGATCACCCCATAGTCCACCGACTCTATGCGGTAACCCGACTGTTGCACCAGATGGTAGTCGGACCGGATCACCGTGGTGATGTCAACGTTTTTGTTGAGCCCAAGCGTGTATGATGCAATTGTACCCACTCCACCCGAACCTATGAGAAGCACCGAAAAAGTCATTGGTTGATGGAAAAGGCTGGGGCCCAGGGCCCTCTTATATACCCAGGAAACTTTGAGTCTGTGAGTTGTATACAGGCGGTCGCAGGGTTGATTTACAGCACCTTATCTTGCGTGCATGCATGTCGCGCTTACTTCCTTATGGAGCCACAACTAGTCACCATGGGGCCCAGTCTCTAGGGTAGCGCACTTTCAACGACCGCGGTCACATGACACACATACAACATTAGACGGTGATGTTTCACTACAATGTTTCAGATCGTTGAAATGTGCAGTCCCCCCCCTCTGATCTAGCCCGTACCCCTCTCCCACCTTTCGCCACATTCTCCCCTCCACCTCCTTTAAATCCAAGCGTCCCCCCCCTCCACCCTTCCTCCCTTCGGTGTACTGATGTACACTAGTCTTCTCAGCTGCCCCACACTGGTGCGTAGATAAGCCCTGCTGATATGGATCACATGTTCCATACTTTAAACGGACTCACGTTCGAGACCGTCAAACAGACCAGTATACCCGTTGGAACGCAGGTGCCCACGTGTAAAACAAGCCGCTTCTTGGGTGCCAGGGCCAGGTCTACCAGTGGGTGTTTCCGCTGCCGCAAGAGAAGGTACGTAATTGATGGGATGTTTTGGGAGAGAAAAAGAGAGAGAAATACTAAGAGAAAAATACTAATTTCAGGAAAAAGTGTGACGAGATTCACCCCGTGTGTGCCCGGTGCAAGAGTCAAAATGGTGTTTGTATATGGCCCGAGAAGACCAAAGGGTCACGGGTGGAGAAGCCCTCAGTAGGACCCGAAAATCGGGATATTTCCGAAACTCTTGATAGTTTCAAAACTCTTGATAATTCTGAACCTCAAGAAAGACCTGGTATCAAAAGTGTGGGTCTGGAGAATATGGCCCCGGTCAAAGATGAAAATACTTTGGAGGTCCTAAACTTATTCTTCAACCTTGATTTGGTGGTGCACGACATGAACGAGTTTAAAAACGACTTGGCCAATTTCCAGACGGAATTGTGCGACCAGGAAGCAGAGACTGAGCCCGCAATTCCCATGAGTGCAGCTCAAATCATACAGCTCTATCCCACAGCCAGTTTTGAGGTTTCGGACTTTAGTCATGCTTCCAGGTTGGAGTCCCAGGGCCTCGTGTACCTTGAGTACTACCAGAAAGAGTACTGCACATTTGTATCGATTGGGTTGGAGTCGCTGAACTACTTTGCATCGACGTTCTTGGGGCTTGCCAAAACAAACGATAGTATAGCGTATGCCTTGGCCGCATGGGGAGGTTTTTATCTTGAGCTTCGGAAGGAAAAGAGTGACTTTGCTGGGCCCTGGAGGTACATGCAGGAGGCTGCCAAGAGTATGTGTCAGCAAGTGGGGCAGAATTTGCAGCCCAGAAACAAGGAGCAGATCTTGTATCTCTTTGCCTTCTACCTCATTTTTATAGGCATGGAGGTGTGTACTGGGGATATCAGAAACTGGCGAAGCTTCATGTCCCAGTGCGCCCGGCTCTTGAGATCATGTGGAGGTCTCTGTGCAGTCAGCAATATGTTTGAAAGGAATAACGATATCCAGTGGATGATCCTGGACTTTGAGTGTCACGATATCGTATCGCTGAAGGCCCTAGCTTCAGGGCCCATATTCTCCATACAGGAATACGAAGCAGCCTTGAACCGAGGTTTATCGTATGGCATTGACCCTTTGCAGGGTATAGTGAATCCGCTATACAAGCTCATGTGTTACATGGGTAGTGCCAAGGCTGAGCTCAATGAAGATAGGAAACGCATTGAACTGCTTATTCGAAATGGTGGTTCCCAGGCAAATGAGATGCGTACTACACACTACGAAAAGGTGCAGAACAAAGTAGAGGACTTCACTCACTACATCGACACGTGTCAACCCCAAAGTCACCACATGGCTCTTCTCGATACTATCCCCAACGAGAAGGTGCTACATTTGCATTTGTTTGATCTCTACCGGTACGTGTGTAAGATCCAATTAGCCACGGCCATCGAGAGACTCCCGCCCAAAACCGTCCGCATCCAACATTTGCTATTGAAGAGCCTTAGACTCATAGACATTTTGCTGAAGACCCGTTTCAAAGCACTGTTGTCGTTGCTGTTGATGGTGTGTGGCATGGCATGCACTACGGCCTACGATAGAGCGCAGATGATAGATCGGTTTCGCCTGCACCGCAAACAATACGAATTGGGCAACTTACAGCGCATCGAGGAGACACTCACGGAAGTATGGAACCTTAATCCTACGGGAGATACCTGCATAGACTGGGCCGACTATGTGGGTGAAAAAGGCTGGCACTTATATCTTGGCTAATGGATGGTATAATCCCCGCGCATAATCTGGGACCTTATCTTGGCCCCACACAGGCCATGCAGGAGCGGACCGTGTTTCATGGTTGGTTCATGGAGAACCGGGTGCATGAAAAAAACCGACATAAAAAAGGACCTGAAACACAATATGTCTATTATTTTCCTTAACATGATTTTAGGTTTGAATGTCTCCATTTGTGCATGAATAGGCAAGTGGTAGTCCCTATACAATGTTGTTAATAAGCATTAATGCAAAGCTTTATGCGGCTAAAACGCATTATGCAGTATAAACGTGACGGCGGAAGTGGAATGCCAAGCGCTCAGACAAGTATAAAAGCAGCCCATTCCGCCCTTCCATTTACCTTTTTTACTACACACAGTTTAAATAAAACTATTGTTTTTATAAATTTTCTTTACAGCTCAGTTTTTTTTTTAATTCTTTACAATGTCGGACGCATCCATTCACTCTATTGTGAAGGAACAACATGCCTATGTCAAGCCCGAAATGGTGGCCAAGGACTTTGCAAGAACTTACCCCACTCCTCCACAGGACCTGTACCAGAATTTCATTCTGACCATGGGCAGCATTTTCGGGTGCTGTGGAGTGTTTTGTTTCTTGTGCGAAAACCCTTACAAAACAGTGGATCAGGGTGAAGTGGGCTTGGTGCAAACTTTTGGTGCCTTGTCGCGGACCATCGAGCCCGGCACGTCTTACGTTAACACATGGTCAGAGAGTTTGACCAGAGTTAACATCAAGATCAACACCAGAGAGCTTCCTCCCCAATCATGTTTCACCAGAGATAACCTTTCGGTGCAGGTAACCTCTGTTGTTTACTACAACATCATTGACCCTCAGAAGGCCATCTTCTCCATTTCCGATATCCACTCGGCCATCAACGAGAGAACGCAGAATACCATGAGAGATGTGATTGGAAACCGTGTTTTGCAGGACGTGGTGGAGAAGAGGGAGGAGATTGCCGAGTCCATTGAGGCCATTATATCCAAGACTGCTGCCGAATGGGGTGTCAACATCGAGTCCATTTTGATCAAGGACCTTACGTTGCCTCCTTCCGTGCAAGAATCGTTTGCAAAGGCCGCAGAGGCTAGGCGGATCGGAGAAGCCAAGATCATCAACGCCAAGGCCGAGGTGGAGAGCGCTAAGCAAATGAGAAAGGCTTCGGATATTTTATCTTCGCCTGCAGCCTTGCAAATTCGGTACTTGGATGCATTGCAGAATATGAGTCGGAACCCGGGTACCAGGGTGATCTTCATGCCCAGCGCAGACTCCATTGAGAAGATTGTGCACTCTCAACAGA
This sequence comes from Metschnikowia continentalis, assembly GCA_002370835.1. Lineage (NCBI taxonomy): Eukaryota > Fungi > Ascomycota > Pichiomycetes > Serinales > Metschnikowiaceae > Metschnikowia > Metschnikowia continentalis. The sequence continues at coordinate 23,055 of NLAO01001848.1, read as the reverse complement.
GGCCCAATGCCAACGGTACGGCCACCCAGCCTGCGGATGCTTTTTCCCATCATAGCGAGAGACAAATGATTGACAACTTGCTGATGCAAGAGGCCCTTCGAGACGACTAAACCTTATACAGATTGTTAGTTGTTAGATGCAGATGCAAATGCAGATGCAGATGTCATGTTTGATGATCATGTCTGATGATTATGTCTGATGGTCAATGTCTGATTGTTTGCAATTCTTAAATTTACACATGCCAAATTGTGAAATGTCAGCACATGCCATATTCTCAGCGTGTGTGGATTCTCAACATGTCAAGTATCAGCATATTTGGATTTTCATAATGTCATATTCTCAGCGCTTGTCAAATTTCAGCACGCCAGAGATTGTCTGTAATTGTCAGCATATTGTCAACACATTGTCCTATTATATCGTTCCAACCATTAATCAGACTGTTATATATTAGTACCCCATAATATTATTACTATACTCGTCATACTGTATTAATAGTTACCAGTACCAGTACCAGTAGCACTACACTGACTACACTGACCACTACACTGACCACTAATATTAATGCCAGTATGTATGATCACATGATCTATCCACATCTTACCAATTCTTATCCCTTATCTCTAATTCCTAATGAGTAATCCCAAAATACTCCGACTACTACTTTACTGGTAGTTACAAATAGTCCATAATATTTTTTATCCTTTTTTTTTAAGTTTTAATTTTGGTGTGCACCCGACTGCTAAACTTCTCAATGTCCAGATGTATATGTCTCAGTATTGCCAGAAACTGACACCTGGTGGAGAAATTAAAAATAGATTTAGATCAAAAGCCCAAACAAAAACCCAGACCCCCCGAAACAGACACAAAACTGAAACAGACACAAAACCAAAACAATTTAAATATTTAAACCTCCCCCCAATTCCCCCCACTTATTATTTCTCTGGTCCGCAGCACATTCCTATTATGCAACAGCTGCCTTCCTTCGGCCCCAGCTATCAAGCATACAATTTCTCGCGCGAACCATATCCTCCTGCAGAATTGCATTGTTCTGTCTACTGATCCCACACTCCCAAACAGCACATTCACCTAACCGTGTACCCCATCACCGCAGGCCCAGATCCCGTTGCTTCTTTTCTCTTCTCCAAGAGCATACCGTCGCCAAACCCCTTGTCCAAGCACATCCAGCTACAGAGACAGCATTCTTCCAGGGTCTCCTGCTTCCCAAGCCTCGTCATAGACAACGCTCCATTCCATGGACCCTAATACCTTCTGGACAGGCCAGGCGCCGCCCCAAAGCCAGACGGGTACCCAGGCGCCTCCTACGGTGTTTTTTGGCAACCAAACACCGGCCCCGAAAGCCCCTGTATCCAGGATCCCTCCACCTTCCATCCCCTCGGCCTCCAGCTATAGACACACCAACACTTCGTCTGACAGTATACCCCAGCATGCAGACGCCACAAACACTATCCCTTTATCGCTCAAGGCGCAGCAGTTGACGCTAGAGGAGTCCAAAACTTACATGCGGTGGTACCTGGACATCTTGGCCCGTACCAACTCACGGACAGTGTCGATCCTGGATGTGTACCAGTTCTTGAGCAACTTCAAGATCTCGGCTGCTATCAAGGAGAAGACCAACCGCATCTTTGCCAAGTTGTTGCACCTGCTCAACATTGGCGAGTTTTTTGCCTTACTACGCCTTATATCCCATGCTCTCCAGGGCCGTGAACCCGACCGTGCGCTCATTGCTATTGATACCAGTGTGCCTACGCCGCCATCCATTCTTTCCAAAAAACGGCTAAATGACGATACCGAGGACGACGAAGCCGAGCCTGATCCTGGGTCTGGCGATACTCCATCCGCACAGCTCGACTTGGATCTGTTCACGCAGTTCATGTTGACCGGAGAACGGCCGGACGAGAAGAAGACCAAAAAACGCCTGAAAAAGCTTAAAAGCGTCAAGTTCTCCGACCAGATCGTTACCGACATCAAAGCAGATGCATCCGTATATGACTACAACGAAAGCTCCGACTACTTGCTGATGGATCAGCTCATGGACCGAATGAAAAACAAAACTTCGCTCGCCGTGCCGTTCGAGCCGCCCGTGGTGTCTTCGCCCGATCCTGAGGAGAAAAAGCTCCTTAAGGAAATGGAGCCGCAGATCAACCACTTCCAGAACCTCAACTCCGTGGACACCATCCTGGTGGACGGAGTCCCTTCAAGCATTCATTTGGGCGCCAACTCCAGCTTCAGGCTGCCCCGAGAACTACTGCCCCAGCCACAGTTCCTCAAGCCCAACATGACGGGCCCGGCACAAATGGCGCTGATGGGCTACGACAAACAATCGCTTGGTGACTGGAACAACTTCCTCCAGCCCAACGTCACTGGGCCTGCAGACATGGCCCGTCTTCTCTCGCCATCTGCAGAACCCCAGCCTGCCATATCTCTCCAGTCATTTTCGGAGCAGATGACGGGCAACACCCTTGCAAACACATACCAAAACTCCGCCATTGGAGCCGGGTCCATTGGAGCCGGGTCTGTCGGAAATGTGAACCCTGGTCCTGGAAACCTGTTTGCTCCGCAAGCACCCAGTCAACGGCGGTCCCGATCGGTGTCGCAGCCTAGTCCCTTGAACAATACGGGTGATGGATCGCTTTTCCCGAACCAAGTATACAACCGGAGCTCAGGCCAAAATGGTGTTTCCAGCCCAGGACCGCCTGTTCCACCCAGAATCACCTCCGAGCGGTCCCCCAAACCGGCACCACCTCCTCCACCAAGGTCCAGAAGAACTGCCAGCTCGTTCTCGGCCATGGGACTGGAACAAGGACCTCCCCTCCCTGACAAAGTACCCAATCAGGTGTACCAAAACACTGAGAGCAGCTCTAGCACAGCCAACATCTTGGACGATCTAAAGGCGCTACAGGAAGAGGTGGACCGTATCAGAGATATGTCGGGGGGTTTTTAAAAGGCTTAATAGCTTATTGATAGCTGGGACGCACATAGATTACATATACATCATAACAGTCCAGGTCACGACTAGCGCAACCACTTAATCGTCTAGTGATTCTGAAGCCTTCTTCATGGTGGCTATGCGGACCAAAGGTGCCAAAGAAGACACATCGTCGCTTTCCAAGATGAACTTGTCCTCAAGCAACTCGGCCGCAGTGCCTCGCTTGTTGAAGTCGACTTGCAAGCACCAGGCCAAGAACTTCTTAATTTCGTAACTCAAGGCCTCGGGCTCCTTCAATCTGGGGGTACCGTTGGTAGCAATCAAGTACAAGGCCCTCAAGGGTGTTTCGTTCAAGTAGGGAGGTTCTCCTTCAATCATTTCAATCACCATGATTCCCAACGACCAAATGTCCACCTTGGGGCCATACTCTTTCCTGGAAACCACTTCCGGAGCCATCCAATACGGAGTACCCACCATGGTTGTTCTCTTCAAGTTGAGCTCGTTGATCTGCGCACAGAACCCAAAGTCCGTCATCTTGATGTGACCTTCGGTGTTGAGCAAGATGTTATCCGACTTGATGTCTCTGTGAATGACACCCTTGCTGTGGAGAAATTGTAAACCATTCAAGGTTTCACGGCATACGGCTCCAATCTGACCCTCGGTCATCACACTGTGTGTGACTATCTCTGTTAAAGACCCACCCTCCATGTACTCCATCACCACCCATAGCTCCCCTTTAAGAAGATACGAGTCGATGTAGTTGACGATGTTAGCGTGCTGGCTGTCTTTCATGACGAGGATCTCGTTGATGATCAACTCCTTCTTGGGCTGCTGCTCCAAGTTCATCTGCTTGATGGCCACCACTCCATTGGATGTGAGCGACCGTGCAATGTACACTCCGCCCGAGGCACCCTGTCCAATTTTCTTCAACTCTCTGTAGAATTCTTTGGGGTTACCTTCGGAGCAGATCTCTTGAAGTTTCAGTACCACCTGCCGATTCTTGCGCTTCTTCTCTTCACGCTTCTTCTGCGCAATGAGTGCAGCCATCTTGGCATCACGTACTGGTTTCTGGGCCGGCTTATCCTCTTCAGGTCTGGCTTCCTTCACTTCCTCAACCTCCTTAGGTTCCCTGGCTTCCTTGTTTTCCTTAACCTCCCTAGATTCTTTGATTCCCCTTTCTTCAACCTTGGCTGGGGCCTGTGGTTCGGGGGTGTCAACAGTATGGATTGGTGTCCGAGGAGGAGCACCTGGTGGAGGCGGAGGAGGTCTATGGGACTTGAAATCGGAGGAGCTAAATTTCTGCACCGAGGCAATGGGAGCAGTGGAAGAACCAGGCGGAGGGTTCTGGATTTTTGCGGCTAGCGAAGTATTATGAGACTTAGATTTGGGGATAGAAGTATGGCTTGAATTGCCTTGGCTCGTTTGGAAGTACTTGGGTAGCTGTGGAACTGTATCGTCGCGGATAATTTTCGTGGACTTGTTGGATTTGGTGGAGAACGACCGCCGCGTCAAGGAGCTATGTTTCTTCACTGAAGCATCAGATACGCTGATGGTGGAAGAGTTGGACGCCGGTGGTTTTGGCGCAGGGCGGCTCGGGATGAATTGTCCATCGAAACTAGAATTGGGTGTGCCATATACGCCCTGCAGGTGTAGCGAGGTATTGTAGCCCGAGGAGCTCTTGGGAGGGGAGGCAGCAGTAGACGAATTGGTTCTTACTCTCTGCGCCAAGACATTATCTCCATCCAGGCCATCGGATCCCGTGGCCGTTGTGCTTGGCGATGAAGCTGCTGTTGGTGGAGAAGTACGCTTCATTTGACTTCCGGTCAAATGTCCATCCTGCTCAACCTGTTTGAACTTCTTAAACGCATTGTCATCAGCATTTTCACTGGAGTCTTGGTAGAAAGCCACAATGTCCATCACAGCTTGAGGGTGTTGTTCTTGCTCTCTTTTGGATATACCACTTGCACTTAACAACCTCTCCCACTCTATAGGAAGACCCGTGTACGAACCATCATCGTCTATTCCAACATGCGCCACGTGTTTGGCATTGAAGGGCGTACTAATTTTCATGCTGAGCTCGGGAGATGACGGAGGGAGATTGTTCAGCGAGTAGCTCTTGTTCTTACCAAACATGGAGCTGAGCACACCTTTTACCCGCGACGTGCCTTTCTTCTTGGTTGAGTTGGCACTCGAGAGCCTGCTTGGTGTCTGAACAGGGACATTGATGGAGTTGCCCGTAAAAGAATTGTTCAGGTCCAATACGGGCGTCACGTGCGACGTTTTGTTGTATGCGATCGGAGGAGCAGGTGGGGTGTTGGTAGTGGCAGGTGCAGTCTGCGATCTTCCTGGCGTCCGCAACACTGTCAGAGTGGAAATGTTTCTGGTGGAGCTTTGACTGGGTGTTCTTTCCGGCACTTCGATTGCAAAACTCAGTAAGGCTTCGTTGGAAGGAGCCAAATACTCCACATATTGGGGAGACTGCGCCGACTGACCTCGTTTGGGCGTCTTGATCTGGCTATAGGGTGCTCCAGCATTAGAGCTATTTCTAGAATGCATCAGCGCCAAGGACTTCTCCTCTAGACTGCTGTTATCTAAGATTTTCTCGATGTCAACTGCAGGCTCCAATTCCGGCTTGGGCACGCCCGGATCAAGCATGGACTTAAACTGTGTAAGGTCAGGTGAGTGGAGATAAGGTCTTGGGAAGTGTTCGTCTTTCATGAGGAGATCTCCACGCATGGGGATTTCCAACGACTCATTGTCTTGGGCTGACGGAAGGGACCTGGGGGCTCTTGGAGGAAGGTCAGAGTCCGTGTTTTCACGAGAAGCGACCAAGTCCAGGCCAAACTGGTTGTTTGAGTCAGTCATTTCGGTTTCAGCTACTTGTGAGGGGCCCTGTCGAGCCAGAGCCGGGGCCACTTCAGTTTCAAGCGAGCCTGCGCCAATACTAGCATTGTCTTTGATTTCTGAAACAAGCGGCGACATAGCTAGTCGCGTGGAGTGGGATTCAATGGTATCGGAGGGGTAAACATCGTCTATTTTCAAGCCTGTGAAGTCATAAGTGCCAGGCATTCTTGGAAGAGCCGAGGGAGAGGCCAGCATGTCGGCCAAGAGGTCGTCCGAGGATCTGTCTTCATTGTTCAATTCAGCCACACTATTGTTTTCTGGAAAAGCATGGACGCTGTGATTATCAGAGACTGCCCGACTGCTGTGGGTATCGGAAACAGAGCGACTGGGGTTGCTGGAAACCGTACGGCTGTGGGTTTCAGACGCAGCTCGACTAGGGTTCCTGGAACCAACACGACTGCTAAAAGTCTCAGATACAACACGACTGCTAGGGTCCTCAGAAATAGTTTGGCTGGAACATCTCTCGGAAATAGCATTACTGCTACGGGAATTGGCCCTGGAAAAGGCCCTGTGGAGCTCAGAAACAGGCAGTTGTGGAATAGGGGGAATGGCCAGGAGGTCTGGCGTTTTTACACGAGGCTCGGATTCGCCAGCATCGTGGTGAGGCGTGGTAGGGGACATTAAGGAGAGTCTTTTGTACAGTGTCTAAGAGAGCGGTGGCCAAAGCGAATAATAGGAGTAAGTCAGACACGATAGGCAGGAGGTGGGTTCGCAACTGGAGGGGAAGAGGGAAACTGGCAAGCACAGACGCGGGGGAACAGGTGCAGGGACAATAACCGTATAGTACAAAGCAAGAGCGGGACAGACGAAAACGCTGGGAGGGGAAGAATGGACGGAGGGCTTAAAGGTGTTGTTATTGTAGTGAGACTTTAGTTGAAGTATTTTCTTTGAGCGACCCGCGGGCGGTGTGCAGGAGCACCTCTGGAGCGGATGCATGGCCAATACAATAGGCATTTTGTGAGGTGCAGAGATGCAGAGGTTCTGGAAACGAAATCAGGCAGGCGAAGACAGATTGGGAATTGTGAAGGTTGGAAATGGAGGCAAGATGTTCTTTTTTTTTACGTTTTTAGACGGTTAAGGTAGCGTGTGCAGGCCCACAGAGACGACAGAAGAAGCAAATGCAAAAAACGGGTGTTTTTGCAGCGGTGCTCATGGCAGGCCCGGGAAAAAAAGGCCAAGCAGATTGGCTATCCCAGGTCACTACCGTTAGAGGTGGAATATGGAACAAACGTGAACAAAACTGTAGGGCTTCTTAAGAGAGGTCGCATGCAGTCAGATCCAGGAATCTTGCAATGCTATTGGGTACAGTACATACATGGCGCAGAAACCTTGGGGCTAAGGTAAATAGGGCCATACAAAGGCTAATGGAGCGGGGATTTTCCCCACACCTTCATTAGGAGCTGCAGCAAGCGAGCCCGTGAAAACCCGAGCTTTTTGAGTTCAAAGACCAGAAAATCACCCCATGGTTCGCTGTGCGGACTGTGTGTAAGGCGTCGTCCACAGCACCGCGCGTGAAGAAAATCTTATGTACTGGCGAACAAACCCGTGGGGCCGCGCTAAAAGATCGCCGGTTTTTAGCGTGCTTACAGCAAGGCACAGTAGCCTCACTAAATGCTTAGTGGGCCCAGCAAGCACTCCGTCCATACCAAAGCAAAACCATTCCGGAGCAAGCGTGGACCTGTGGGCGGGGGCTCAAGACTATAAACTAGGGGGAAGGGGGAAAGTTCCATCACGTGCTTAAGTTTAAATAGCAACCTTAAATCGGGAACAATGGCCTATGTTCAAGGCACACTTTTACGACCCATATTGTCTTGCATAGTTGAAGTGATTTCTTGGCTCATCTCGTTAGGTGTAGATCTGTTTATCCGATGAGCTGGCTTTATTTTCTAGACTACGATATATGGACATGAAACCGCGCGAGAAATGCACCGTTGCATCTAGAATTCCCTTGTAAAACTATGGCCTAGTTGGGTTTCGCACGACTTTATTACTAAGCTAAATTCTCTAAACCCCTAACTCATACCGAACTCTCTGAAGCATACTTCATGGGTATTTGGTAAATTTGAGTATATCATAGCATTCTGTACAATTTCTTTTAGTACAGTTAAAACAGTACAGTACTACTTTAGTACTATAGTGCTGTGGTGCTGTAGTGTACTACACAGTGGAGTAGACAGTAGACAGTGGAGTAGACACCATGGCAACGGGAAGCAGAGTTACGAAATAGATAACAATGTACTATAATCTTGGATTCCTGCACAGTAACAAAGTTAGGCTTGTGCTGTATTAAATTTTTACTGGTGACCCATTTACGAAACCTCAAATATCTCTTTGAACCATTAACATAATCAATTGACACCAACATAGGGCATTCTTTTAGGCCCACAGTTTATAGTCCTTTACAGACTTCAATTAAGATTCACTAATTAAACTAATATTAATACCAACTAGTAGCTGGCCTTAATGGGTTGGAGTAACTAGTAGTTTGGTATATTGGTATATAAAATAGTGGGAAGAAATAGGGCTATTAAAGGAGTAAGTAGTAAAGTACTAAGTGGTCTGGCCTAATGGAGTAGGTACATGTGGAATAATCAATTTCATCTTCTTCTTAAAAAGAAGAGAGATTTATTAGTAGAAATACTATACATAAGAATATACTAAAGTAGATAGACTAGTAGACTTGCCTAATTAAATCACTGGGATATACCACATATACTAGGTTAGGTTCTAGATCCACTTTAGCCAGGGTTGTACTCATAGAGGTATTATGAAACCTACTCAGTCTAATCCTAAAAAAGGTCATAAAGACCCTCCTTTTGTAATAATTTGTACTACCACCATAACAGTACTATAGCTACTAGTCCACCATAGTATACCACTGCACCACTATACACTATACACTACACTACAGGTCTCCATTGATGAACAGTCTTGTGTGAATTGCCAAGATAAAAAAAACATCACTAAATTCAATGATGACTCAGTGACGACATCAATCATGGCATTTCAGGGGTTGTTATTTGCAGAGGGAAGGTCCTGCCAACTGTATATTCTCCTACTTAACTCCATATACTCCATACTTAACTCCGTATACTCCATACTTAATATTCCATGACTAAAAACTATACTCTGTACTATCACTATGTACTATACACTGTACTATTACTATGTACTATACACTGTACTATTACTATGGACTTAAAAGTACTATTACTGTTACTATGTACAGTGTACTCTGTACTCTTTCCTTAAGTCATACTATTTACAATCACTGTGTACTATCTCTTGAGTTACACTGTGTTCTTATACTATGTACTATACTCTTAATACTCCATACTTAATACCCCATACTTAATACTCTCCATACTCTATCCTCTATGCTCTCTATACAGTGTTTTTCAAAACTATTCAAACCAGCGCAACAAAATGTTTCGAACCAAGAAGTCAAAATTGCTCAAACCACACTAGCAAAATTAAACAAACCAATAATTCAAAAAGTTTCGTACATCCCTTACAAGTTTTTGTATACAGGATAACAAGGAAATCAATTGAGTTCCGTCCGTTTTGAACCTTGATTGGTACTGCAAGACTCCCAAATGTAGTAAATATGAGGCAATCCTCCAGATTTAAGGTTTCAGAATATTGAATTCTAATGAAAGTTGGTGTGAAACATTACGCCATTTGGTTTGAACCATTCTGTCTTCTTGGTTCGAAAAATTTTGTTGCGCTGGTTTGAATAGTTTTGAAAAACACTGTACTATCCTCTAGACTCTACTTACTCTTTAACTTTGAATAAGTAAAGCGTACTCAAGAGGCTTATGACTATCTATATTCTGTAATCGTGTCTCCCTTCATACTGCACCAGTAGTAGACCAGTAGTAGACCAGTAGTAGACCAGACCAGCCCAGACCAGCCCATCACCGTAGTTCAAATACACAGTCAGTTGGCCAGTCTTATAGTCAGTACCTCAATTCAGGTAGACAAAACACAATACACCTTTAGTTGGAGTAGTAATCATCGAACTCACATACTATTACTCATCCTAGTCCAAGTAAAACTACTGGCACTCTATTGGCAGAGATCCCATACTCAGGCTACCCAAAAAGCTACCATTTAATCTGAGGCTATAATAATGAGTCTAAAGAAGAGGCTACCATATTAGGGTAACAAGAGACTAACTAGAAGCTAAACAGTATATAATGGAAACGGGTTGACTTAGTAGAAAACCATGCCGTTGTTAGAGATAGATCCACTCCTGATAATGTAGGGTTTCTCAATGGCATAATTCTCAATGGCATAATTCTCTATGGTCATTAAATCCCTTGCACCAAGTTGAATTTGGACATGAAAATGAAGCTTCAAGTGTTATGTTCTTTATAACGTATATTGCCTAATCTTGTATTCGTTGATGGTTCCTCAAGAGAGAAACCGAGGTGGCTTATATAACTTTGAGAGAAACGTGTTACCGGAAAACTCTCCACCAGAATAATGGAAGTATTGTTTCTGGAATGTTCGAAAGGAGCCATCGGAGCACTTCGTGTATAGATGGCCAAACGCCGGATCACCATTGTAACAATCGGACTGAGAGGCTTCATAATACCTTCATAGGCAGGGTCCTGCCTATGGCGGATCTAACATCAAGATGGACCCTATATTTCATGCATGATAATCCACACAGTTGACTATTTTATATACCAGGGAAATTCAAATTGTTTGAAGGTGGACATCTACCTCTGGCCTTACGATAGAGTAAGTGGATTTTCCTTGGATGATGTATTTTTGCTTGAAAAGGAATGGGCTCCACTTTACTGATTATTTTAGTTGACCTAAACCATAAACCCCTAAGCTTTATATATTTTCTGTTAGATTCTTTTTGTTACGTCAGGTACTCTGTTCAATATGGTTTTTGGTCGATGATTCCCCAGAAAGAGGAATCTGGTGTTACTAGATGCAAAGGGGGGAAACTCTCCACATTCCATCTTGGTACTTCGGGTTTATCACATTCCCTTTTGGTTGTACAATGATGGTGGAGGTGTGGCACGGTGGAATGGTCATTGTTAGGATTAGACAGCGTAGACTTGAAATACTGAAATAGCTAGAGCACTACCGAAGGTGGATCTAACAATTTCTATTTGATATCCTACTATTGTTAGGTATATGTGTTTTTCTTTATTTTCATTAGCTTTATAACTTAGTAATTTATTTCACTAGAGAGTCTATCTTGTATAAAGATAAAATTCGCCAGGTATACACAATTATTTAACTTTTATATAAGTGTATTATAGTAGATGTATTTCTACTATTATATATTTCTACTATTATATATTTCTACTATTATACATTTCTACTATTAAGCTGGTTGAACATGGAAACGTCCTCAGTTAAAGGGTTCTGTATACCCAAGCCAATTCTTCAGACCCTGACAAAATGAGCCGAACCTAACCAATAACACTGGGATATTCATCATCTGATAATGGTAACAAATAATGGTGATATTAAAAAAAGCCCAACGATTATGGAAGCATATGTTTGAGTCTGAGATACAAGAGTCTGAGATACAAGTCTGAGATACAAGAGTCTGAGATACAAGAGTCTGAGATACAAGTCTGAGATACAAGAGTCTGAGATACATGAGTGTGATGAAGATATGGTTACGGCAGATGAACTCCTCTCAGAGGAATGAATATACTGTATAATCATGTTCTAGTTCACCTAATGGTGATACCTTGTATTATCTCTATACCTGAACTTTGCCATTCCCATTTTGACTTATAACTTTACTTCTAGCTAACTTTACTTCTAGCTATCTTTACGTCTAGCTATCTTCACTTCTAGCTATTATGGATTACAACTACTTTGACTTACAACTACTTTGACTTAAAAGTACTTGGACTTAGAAGTACTTGGACCTCTAGATATTTTGACTCATGCTATTACTACTTACTATGGAATCTGCTCTCCCTACGATAAGCTTCTCTTTCCTAATCCCACTTATTAGTCCCACCACTTATTACTGACTGACTTCACTGATGACCTTTGAGATGCTCATTCAATGAGTTTCAATGGCCAACGCGCGATTGTTGCACACGAAAAAAAATCAAGTCCAGAGTGAGTATTAGAATTTTGACCCCACAAAATTGATCCACTACAATTAGTGAGTAGTAGCACCAGGTTCTCCATTCTTACACTTCCACTTCCACTTCATCAGTATCCAACCCAAACGCAGATCCAGTTGCAATTCCAAAAAAAAAAAAAAAAAAAAACTTATTATATACACTCCCAAGCATACACTGTTATCCCCCCCACCCCCATTAAGAAATCCAAAAAAAAAAAAAAATTATACTTTTTAGTACTATACTTTTCAATATTTGTATGGTGCGTGCGTATCAAATGGTGCTGGTGAGTAATGGTGGTTTTTCCTGGCTCAACGCACTGCACATACCCATCCAACCAAGTGCGACCTGAAGACTCGTCGCCCAGATACACCTTCACTACTTCTGACTGTATGTTCGAATACCCGTCACTGATGGTACCACTCGTCACGTGAAGCTACCCTGTATAATATTTGACCCAAATGCTTGATTTCGTCTGTGGCTTCCTCCGCTTGTTACCCCATCCATACTAACCTCAGCAACCATGTCCGACCAGCAACTCGCTACCCCAGCATCTCAAAACTTGTTAAATGATAAGGTATGTATCAAAAGGCTTTCTTTTCTTGCAACTACTAACCTCCAGTGGGACATTGTCTTGTCCAATACCTTAATAAAGACCTCGTTGGGCTTTGGCGGAGGTGTATTGGCCTCGGTGTTGTTTTTCAGAAGAAGAGCGTTCCCTGTATGGGTCGGAATCGGCTTTGGCTTGGGAAGAGGCTACTCTGAGGGCGATGCCATCTTCAGATCCAACGTGGGCGTGAGATCCTACAAGGCCTGATGTATAGATGCATATAAATAGAAGCAAGAACACTCCGTTAATCTGTAGCCACCTCATGAGACTTGCCAAACATCGGCCTCTGTTTCATGGTCTGCCATTACTGGCTCCTCATCTTCCTCAACTCTCTGGCCTTGATGGCCGCATACACTATGGCAAGGCACGACTCAAACAACTTCATGTTGACCCGATGACCCTCATCCTTGACCAACTCCATATCGAGAAATTCAGGCACCTTAAACGATTTCAACGAATCGAATGCAATAGAAGAGCCGGACGAGTTCTCTCGGCTTGGGTTTCTTGGGGAAAGTGGAGAAACCATGGTCTTCCCGTTACCTTTGGGCCGTTCATAATGAATGGCCTCGATCAACCCCAAAAACTCCCGGTAGAGAATTCCAGGATGGACAGCTGAATGCGAGCAGTTAAACACGCACAATTCAAGCAACACTGTCCGGGTGATCCGGTTCACCCGTGTGGTGTTTGTATGGAAGTTTTGAATCCGGGAAAGGAAGAACCCAAAGAGCGAGCGTCGGTTGGAGAGCCGGATAGCACACTCCTGCTCCATCCGTGACTTTTCTTGGATCTCCTTGAGACTCTTGGCAAATTCTTGCTCGAAAGACTCACTGTTATCGACAAATTCAAAGATGGCCTGCCGAAGGTTCTGGGTGCTCTCGGGCTCCACCTCTGCTCCCATTTCACAAGACTCGTAGAACAAGCCCATGACCAAGTCAAACCGGCCACCTTTCAAGGTTTCCTCAATGAAGTACCACACCACCAGCTCTTCTTCGTCGTCAAACAAGTTTTGCCCGAGGATATTACCGAAGAGAGCAAGGCGGCAGTTGACAGCCTCAGCAATAATGGAGCTCACCAGCGAATTCGATGGGACTATCTGCAACAACCGTATGGACATAAAAAGGAGAGTCTTCCAACTCTCCACCAGCTCTAGAAACATGTGGAACAACGATAAGGAAAACTCACTGATGGGAGCGGGTTTAAGGATTTCACAGTAGAACTGAAACTTCCATGAGTCATCAAAATCCTCTACTTTTGCACGTCCCCACGCCGTCTTCTGCCTCAAGAGACTCTTCAACGCCAGAACCAGACGACTCAAGCCAGGCAAAGAAATGCATTCGGCCACGTATCCATGGCACAGGGACACATGCTCCACAAAAAACTCAAGTGGAGCAAACGACTCGTGGAGCTCGTTAAACTCAGTAATAAAAACCTTATTCAGTCTGATAGCAGAGACAAACAAATCATTGATGCGTCTATTCTCATGTTCCAACAATGCAGGCCATTTTGATTCAAGGGCAGTCTTGTAGAAGTACTGGTAGAAGTCACACACTCGTTGGAGCACCTTGTTGTTTCGGTACATAAGGCTTGCATTGATGACCCCAATGTCGGAGAAGATGCTATGAGTGACCAAGTAGAAAAACTCCAGAATCACCTCCCCCAAGAGTGGTGGAATTCCATCCGTCACCAAAGTGTCACACGCCGAAGTTAAGAGCTTGGAGTCGAGGAAAGAGGCCACCAAGTCTTGCAGCGAGTAGTGAGGCACCAGCGACTGCAACTCCCGGTTGATTGTGCAAATCACATCGATGCAGTGGTTAGGCAGATCACCACTAGCAAGAAATTTCTCGAGGGCGCCGGTGGCGGTCTCCAAGCCAATACTTATAGTTTTCTGGTGTTGACTCATAAGGAGTGAGTGTGGGTGCAAAAAGCGTCCGCGATAAACGTAAATCCAAGGCCTCACCTTCGCCTGCACCAGCTAATGCAGCTTCAAGAATCAATGCGATAAGCGATTTGCAACAGGCCTAAAAAGGGGTCGAAAACCACCTGAAACAAATAAGAAAAAAGCTGTGTGCGGTGAAACTCGAAGGGGGGAGCTCTGAAACGTGCACCTGCTGCAATCCTCAAACAAGTGTGCATAGAGCTGAAACATCGACTGCAAAAAAGTGTCTTTATAAGGAGGGCGCCCGCCCATTTTATTTACCACCATCTTTACACTACTTCTTTATTCTTAGAGTTACTTAAGTTCTTTTTAATTCTACAGGTTTAATTGCTTGATAATTACTAATCATCATTGTGACTTTTTCTGTGACTTTTTGTTGGTTGATTCATTGATTTACATTGCGTGTTGTTGATTACCATGTATACATATTCCAAGTACGGCAATAGAGGGTCTTCCTCCGCCAGCAACTCCTCTGAGAGCAGTTCCAAGTTGAGGGTCAAGAAAGGAAGTGCTCATTCTCTGAGTACTAGTTCGTCGTTTGAAATGACCCAGGTGCCCTCTCCCTCCATGAGACAAAGACCGTTCGAGAACGACTACCCCAATAACTACTTGCATTCCGGCCAACTCCCAACGCAATATATTCGGAACGTCACCTACCCCACCGAAGGATACCCCAAATTGCACAAGTTGAAGGAGTTGAAGCGGGAGCAGGTGGCAAAGCACTCCACCAAGCCCTACGGTGTGCATGTGGAGACCAACCAGATCGTGCCCACACTCAATCTGTGGGTGAACGATTATGGTATCCAGTTTGATGTGATCATGATCGGCGCTTTGGTTGAGAACCAGTTTTTGTTGCCGCTTCTCAACCTGTTGCCCTTATACAAGCTCTGTGCCAAGCCAGGGTTCTTGTTTATCTGGACCACCACCGCCAACATCAAGCAGCTTACTTCGCTTCTCAATGGTGACAAGTGGAACAAGAAGTTCCGGCGCTCAGAGGAATTGGTATTCGTTCCTGTTGATGAAAACAGCCCTTACTTCCCCAGAGGAGTCAATGATGGCTACTACTACGATAGCGTGAACGGCAACTGCCAGTCGCTTTTCAAGAGAAAGCAGTGGCATTGCTGGATGTGCATTACCGGCACAGTACGGCGGTCGAGCGATGCAGACTTGATCCACTGCAACATCGATACTGACTTGCAAATGGAACTGCCTTTGGCCAATGGGCAGGCATACAACAATGCAGTACCAGAAGCCATCTACAAGGTGGCAGAGAACTTCTCTAATATGAACCGGCGCTTGCACATTATACCCTGCAAGACAGGCTACAAGATGCCAGTGCGGATGAGAAAGGGCTGGGTGATTATGCTGCCCGATGTGTTGTTGAACAACTTCGACCCGGTCAAATACGAAATGCAGTTGCACTCCAAGTCGTTGGTCAAGTACAAGTCCGTCACCACCAACGGCAGCCACAAGCAAATGCCGCAATACTTGGTGCCCCAAACATCCGAGATTGATGCCTTGCGGCCCAAGAGTCCCTCATAAGCGACCAGTGAGCAAGCAACCGGCACTACTGAGCGAATCGAGGTGGGAGCGAAGGGTGAGCAGAGAGAAAAAGAGCTACATGTAGGTCACTCTTCGGTGCTTGCCCATGAAGAAGAGAGAGAGGAGAGAACGAGAAATGTATCTGTCTGATGTTAGTTGAGTTCATAAATTATGTGTATATCAGTTTGATTGTTGGATGGGTAAATTATCAGCATCGCTTTCACTCTGAGTGAGCTGAGTTAGGTTATCATCATTAACACAAGGCAAACATACTGTTGACGTTGACGTTGACGTTGACGCTGACATTGACGGTAACAGTTGAGGTGATGAGCAGTGGTCTAGCTTTTTATGCGATGGGCCGCGTCGGGTAACCCCTCTGTCGCGCCTTTAGGTACAGGGCTCCCGGGGTTAACCGCGTCACACCGGGTAGCCAACCATAGTAGCCACATATAAATTAGTCAATGGTAACTTTTAGTGTATTAGTATTAGTAGGTAGAGGTAGATTTATCCAAACGGAAAATAGTGTCCCAATACGGTAATAAAAAGCGGGAAGGCAATTCTATACCATAAGCGTCACCAAGGGTGATTATAAGTGAGTAGCAGAAATGGAGATATGAACTGGGATCACGTGGTGGACTGGGCCAGACAAAACAAGCGTAAGCAGAGTTCGAATTGCCGAAACAGGCGAGAAGTAAAAGAAAAAAAGAACAACTATATGTGAAACAAATGTGAAACGAATCTAAAGCGAATCTAAAACAAATATGAAACAAATTTATAACAAAATATTTCCAGCACTTCTGATTGGGCAGTCCGGAATGCCTTATATATGTGTGGATCAGTTTACCCCAACGTCGCATGAGTGTGGGGTTGCATGACAGTGCATTCCGAGGCATGGGGGGATTGGCAGAGAGTATAAATACAGGGCATTCCAGCCTCGAAATTTACGCCCAAAAATTCGCAAATTCGCAAATTCCCTAAAAACAGGAAATTGCAAAGCTAAGTGTGTGAAAGACCTCCGAAACAATTCTGAAACACACTGGACGACAGACTGACCCCAGATAAGACACTGACAAATAAGACCGTGACAAATAAGACCGTGACAAATAAGACCGTGACGGATAAGACACTGACAGGAACAGATTGACAGCAGAGCAGAGATAGACTGAAACAGACTGAAACAGACTGAAACAAACACGAAACAAACACGAAACAAACGACAAACTTTGAAACAGAATGACTAAGATTACCGTGAAGAACCCCATTGTGGAGATGGATGGAGATGAAATGACCCGTATCATCTGGCAGTTCATCAAGGATAAGCTAATTTTGCCGTACTTGGAGGTGGACTTGAAGTACTACGATCTTGGTATTGAGTACAGAGACAAGACCGATGATCAGGTGACACACGATGCAGCAGAGGCCATTTTGAAGTATGGTGTTGGAGTCAAGTGTGCTACCATCACTCCCGATGAGCAGAGAGTCAAGGAGTACAACTTGAAGAAGATGTGGTTATCGCCTAATGGTACGTTGAGAAATATATTGGGAGGAACCGTGTTCAGAGAGCCCATTGTGCTTGACAACATCCCTCGGATCGTGCCACAATGGGAAAAACCCATCATCATTGGCAGACATGCCTTTGGCGACCAGTATAAGGCCACAGATCTCGTGATCCCCCAGGCAGGCAAATTATCGCTTGTGTTCCAGCCTGAAGATGGTTCTGAGCAGCAGACCTATGCTGTATACGACTACAAGGGTCCTGGAGTGGGTATGGCCATGTACAATACGGACGAGTCGATCACGGCCTTTGCCGAGTCGTCGTTTAAGTTTGCCTACTCGCGGAAGATGAACTTGTTCTCGTCCACCAAAAACACCATCTTGAAGAAGTACGATGGCCGGTTCAAGGATATCTTTGAGGAGATGTACGAGACCAAATATCGCAAGGACTTTGAGGCTGCAGGCATCTGGTACGAGCACCGGCTCATTGACGATATGGTGGCACAGATGTTGAAGTCTAAGGGAGGCTATGTGATTGCCATGAAGAACTACGATGGAGATGTGCAGTCGGACATTGTGGCCCAAGGCTTTGGGTCGTTGGGACTTATGACCTCCGTGCTCATGACCCCTGATGGACGGGCCTTTGAGGCTGAAGCTGCCCATGGTACCGTCACCAGACACTACAGACAGCATCAACAGGGCAAAGAAACGTCGACCAACTCCATTGCTTCGATATTTGCTTGGACGCGGGGTATCATCCAGAGAGGCCAAGTAGACAATACCCCAGAAGTGGTGCAGTTTGGAGAGAGCTTGGAAAAGGCCGTTTTGGATACCGTGGGCAAGGACGGCATCATGACCAAGGACTTATCATTGGCCCAGGGCAAGACCGACAGATCGTCGTACGTGACCACGGAGGAGTTTATCGATGCCGTGCAAAAGAGATTGGAGAAGAACCTTGCAAAGTAGTGCACAAGAGCCTATAGTTACGAGAACAAGATGTTATGATGAAGTTGTAGGATTATAAGTATTGAAGTATTAGCGTATATGAGTATTAAAGCATCATAAGTATTAAAGCATCATAAGTATCTTGCATGTCACATCATATACGATACGGTTGAGTTGTTTTTCAATGTCACATGAAGTAATCAGGATAGTTATGTTCTTTCATACATTTATGCCTAACTGATACTATATGCTCGTTGATGGTTCCTCGAAGAGAGAAATTGGGGCAGCTTTTGTTCAAAAAATCCAGTCATCTGACCTCTGTGCCCCAACATATTATTATTATCGTGCAATTTGACGTTAAAGAGTAGGTATTTGATCCCACCAGTGATACCACAAAATAATACCCTGTGGTAGGAGGTTCCCCTAGAAAGTGAGTAGGAACATTGACATTGAGTTTCTGTATCTCTTTAATAAACGGGATGGTTTCCTTGAAGGTTGGATAGACGTAACCTTCACTCAGTCCAAGTCTGACAGTAGAACTTTGTTGACCAACATCATGAAGAGGATATTTAGCCATTCTTCCTTGAGAGGTAAAAAACAAAAAAACAAAAGTCGATGAAATGGCTAAAAAGGTACTTCTGTCAGGGGTAGACTACTCAGAAAACAGCGTTTGGCCGAACGCAGACACGATGGTCCCACCATAAAAATATTGATTGGAAGCTCTGTTTCTTCGAGATCTAAGTTATTAGGGCTACTTTTTTTTTTTCCGTTAGTGCATAGCTTGTTTATCAGTTCTGATGTTTGGGCTTTGCACCTTAAAATTTGCACCTTGATATTTGAACAAATTTGAACACGGTATAGGTCAGCAGTTTAAGCCTCCAGTTTGGTATAAATCTATGATCCAGGGTGAATATGATCCAGTGGGACTGAATAAAGTAACTATAGAGTGATTAAAGCTTCATTCACCATAATAAGGACTTAAGTACTTAAGTACTTAGGGACTTAGAACTCTAAAAACTTATGGACTTAATGACTCAAAAATTAAAAACCTAAGGACTGACGCACTTAGAACTGAAGGACTTAAAACTGAAGGACTTAAAACTCAATGGGTATGGGTCCAGGATAATTTAGGCTATTTCTGGACCCACATCAGTGCAAGTAACAATGCGCACTCATGAATGATCCGAACACATACTTCACTCTTCTGGAACACCATTGACTCTTTGGGTGAAGACAATAACTCAACTTTGGGAGACAATAATTCAACTTTGACAATGACTCAACTTTAGGTGATGACTATGACTCAATTTTAGGTGAAGCCATTAGGCGTTCAACACCAGCATTCCAAAAATTAATCCCTGGTTCAACTTCCTATACCTGGCGGAGGTTTGGGGTGGACCCTTTGGTAGTGAACAATCGGGTCGCAGCATCGCACGTTCTAAGAGTTCGCAACTTTGACGTACTGTACCTTAGTGCGGTGTAGCATGATGAGTGACCATATATTTCCCACCGGAAAGGTATTGAAGAACGGAAAAAGGTGATTTGGATATGATCAAAATATTTAAACCATTTATGGTCAGAAATAATGGTTTGAGGTTTTTGAAAAGTATTTGATGCCTAGACTTTATTATATATAATGTGTGGAGTGTATAGCTTTGAGTCAGTGCACCCAGCGTTATGATCCACCAGTCTAGTAATTATAACCGGAAGAATTGTTCGGCAAGATATGAGCCAAAGTGCATGTTCTTGACATAAGCAATTTCTTTTTCACGCTTGAATGCTTATAAATACTCTTTCGTCTTTCCCTTTGTCTCTATATACATAGCTGGCCTGAGTCCTCTATAGAACATTCTCATCATCATCCTCTGAAGTCGCCATGAAAATCACTCACTTACTCTTGGTTTTTTCTGGCTGCATCTATAGCCTCAGCAATGTTTGGAAACTTCTATGCTAATATCAATGGCACTACGAAGCCAGTCACCATCCTCAAACTAAGCAATTTCTATTATCTTGCTCTTCAGGACCCCCGTCTTCTTTGCATGCCCACTTTGACCTTTGAAAATGGCATCACTAGTTATAAAAACCTCTAAAACGAGAAAGTATTTGGTATTGTTTGGAATCATTTAGTCTTGGGTGTAGAAGTGCTGTAGGATACAGACGTTCACATGCAGTTGGATGCAAACTCCAAGGTCCGGAATCTCAGTCCCTACTTGTGCCGGTGGCCTTCCCTTAGCTTCCAGGGGTACCTCGTAATCAAGGACTACTCATCCAAAAACTTGAGGTGTGAACCAGTGGATTTTTACTTCATGAATCTGACTGAGGCTAAGAGTCGCGTGCCTGGCTTTGAAGAGCATGATGATCCAGAAATCCAAGTGTTTCCGGTCCAAGCAGATGAAACTGCTGGGAGAGAAAATAAAAACGGATAAAGTTCTGCGGAGATGCCGAATTCAACTCAAAAGAGTACTGAAGAAAAGTAAATTGACCATGAGGAAGAAGACAAGAATATTGCTCCTTCCATTGACTCTCCGGATTCCGCTGGTTTCAAGGCCAAAAAGAAGGCTAAGGTCGATTCTGTTACTGCTAAGCTGCATCTGGATGATTGCTCATATAGCCATAAACTCTTATCTTATTTTGACCGTGGAATAGATGTGTCTGATTTAAGGCTGGTCCCATACGCTGAGACGAGGTATAGCTCTCCGTTTTTTTGAGTGTAGTTGAGCTCTCGTTCAAGGTCCACCTCTACGCATTCCAGACGGTTGACTACTTCTGTTCGCAGATCTTGACGAAGCCCTTGGTATAATCTTTTCACTAGTTATCAATCTAAAACATTGTATCAGATTAATACTTTGATGGATAAATAAAAGGTAAGGATTAAACGAACATTGGGAATCGTTATTTTATTCGTAGAATGATCTGGACGTTGGGTTATATGCAGTACATAGAGATTTTCTAGGATTTCTGGATTTCATAACGCTAATGCTTTGTTGGCTGTATATGAATACATAACATAGATCCAAAATTCATCAAGATCATAGATTATCCAGATCATGATTTATCCCGATTTGGATTTCATATATGGATGTATCATTAGTGGTTTTAAGTGCGTCCTAAGAATAGTCCAGTAAAACCAGAACCAAACACAACGTCCATTCTCTCTGCCGTAAATTAATAATCTATACTCTAATCCGTACTAGTAATATTACAATGCACATTTTTCTGACTACTATAGACTGCGAAGCAAAGAGTAGTTTAGTATATTAAGTCCAATTTAGGCATGTTTAGGCACCAATTTGTCAGATTCCGTGAATCTATGAACACGAAAAAGAAACAGTATAAACAAAAAATACAGTACAAACCGAAACTCACAAAATTTCACATAAACAAAGAAAAAAAGTGAATCCGATCAATAAAGTAGGTAGGTGAGATTCTTGTTGGATATGCAAGATGCGCTAACTAGTGTGTGCAGGCAAGATGTTACATTTAGTACACGGTGCTTACATGAAGCCCAGCATTACAACCGGACCTTGTCGTCAGGAGGAATCAGGTTTGCCCTAGAGACGACGTATTAAGAAGACCGGTGCAGGAAGAAGGATTGAAGGATGGAAAAGTATATATAGAGGAGAGTCCGCTCTTGGTTGAACGGGATCATCATTGACCAGAATACTACAGACCATCTAGTATACATTAGTAACTCATCTCAACAGTTCAAAGGAAACAGCTATGACTACCACTGCCCCATATCTCTTAGAGTTATTAGCCAATAACGATGTAACTGTGCCTGACTATGACACCGTCATCGCTAATTCCCAACATCCCTCACTCTAGGTATTCCGGGTAATGATCAGGTAGTTCCCTAAATTGTTCCGGGTGGGTTTCATTAATTCTTCCAAAATTTAAACAATTAAGTAATCTAGATCTTTACTTACTTAGAATCATGTTTTATGAACTTTCTACATTTTTTAGGTAATTTGCAACCGGTGGTGTAGTGTCTGCGGATCTTAAAATGATGCGCGTGTTGAGAATGTCCATAAACACTTGCATAGACTGGAACGCCTATCTTGTTTCTACTTAAGAGTGTTAACATTTCTGATACAGTAGTGTTCATTCTTTTCAATATATTCTTTACTTGTGCGACTTATATAGACTAGAATATCTGTCTTGTGATCTTATTCGATATTCCTCAGCCATGAGTGAGATCCCCTCTTTATATACCATGTTCCTTTGAATTTCGTCCTCCTGTACCGGACTTGTTAATTCCTTGTCTGAAGTTAAACCCTATGACTCCTGACGCCAAGACTCGGTTTATACTATCCGTCTGCACATATACATTCCTCGGAACCTTATGAGACTTTACCCGTTGTCCCATTCCACTGTCCTGCAGGTACCCCCTACCTGCACAAGCGGGTCAGGACATCTTACATGTTCAACAGCGCCCATCAACCAGTATTCAGACGGACATTGGAAAAAGACATTGTGATATAAAAATAGACCTAGAGATATAAAAATAGACCTAGAGATAGAAAAATAGACATAGAGATAGAAAAAAAAAAAAAAAAAAAAACGA